>CABFWB010001521.1:54021-67506 GCA_902151455.1 Timema bartmani
CACAGATTTATCTGATTGCCAAACCCTTCCTTCACCTCTGACAAGACGTGTATTAATCACAACTTGTTAATGTGAGGAATGCCAGGCCTCCACCGTGGTTCGGATCCCACGTTAAACTGTAGGTCCTCCATTTCATCTCACAATCATTCTACCATTACACATTAGCGTAAGTGCGTATAACCCGAACGGGTAGTAAGACGCGGTGCTAATAATAATAATAATAATAATAATTTTTCCACACTAATGAGTATGAAATTCTTCTAAACTACTCTACCCACGACTATCCCTTGGATCAAGCCGTTAACCAACCCTTGTGTTAAGATGATTGTATGTGCTCTCCAGTGGCCACGTAGTCTAAGACGTTATCCCTCTCGATAGATTATACTGCTGATGGCAGGGGAATTGGGGTTTGGTGTTTTAAGTGGACTAAAATGTGACGTAATAATCGATAATGTTGCTGAAGTAAGCTCCAGATTAAATTTACTTGTCCTAAAAATTTAAATACTTCCCCTCACCACTTAATATTACATTGAAAAACATCTTCAGTTTTATCTATGAATGTATCAACAGTTGTTGAATATCTATCAAGGGTGTCCTGGAATTAAATGACAATTTTTTCTCTTTATTTAAAAAGTTTGTCATCTAATGCCGCTATTTTCATGACAGATATTCAACAACTGTTGATATCACCAGGTGAAGAAAATTAAACTCTATGTTTCTACTGGAGAAATATTTTATTTATTGCGACTAAAATTGTTTTGCCATAAAAACAGACAAAATACTGTCCTTAACTAACGTTCCCTACACACTCACCTTAAGGGCCATCACATTTGTAGTTCCAGAAAACTTGGAAGCCATAATTTCACTCATATGATGAGATTATATATAATTACTTGATCACAAAATCAATACAAACTTCTAAATTACTAAGAAGGAGGGACCCGCTTCAATGGCCACATGGTATAAGGCGCTACTCTCGCAGTAAACTAGACTGCTGATGATGGGGAGATCGAGTTTCAAGTATTGGTCAGGTGTACTGACGGTGGTTTTCCTTAAATGGTTTTCCAATCTCCCTCCACGAAAAATGTAGGTAAATTTCATCTAAAATTCTACCTTATTCATCTCTATCTGTTTAAAGTTTTTAATGTATGCGTATAGCCCCCATGAATACGAATACGCAGTTGAAGGAAATAAACGGTAAAGTGCACCTCACAGACGTTCTTTCTAGTTTATCTTCAAATAGAAACGTTTACTAAAAACCTCGTAAGATGTTTGAAACGAAATCATATACTTTGTTACAGAAACACTTCACTGAAGAGCATAAATGAAATAATATTTATCTACTATTAAAGAAACATTGAGAAAATAGTAATACCTCTCTCCACCACAGAGCATAACAATAAATTTATTATTATTTAAAAATACTCCATTATACTACTATAAAGCCACATGGCTGACTCACTCACTCACTCACTGACATTAATATTTACCCACTTCCAGATGAGCTAAAAACTTTAAATTTGGCAAACTTATAGCTTCTAGCCTGTAACCGACGGGAAAATTCCAAAAAGTTCAAAAAAAAGTTTTAACCCCCGACAAAAAAAAATCAAAATGGCGAAACAAATTTAAAGTCGGTGCGGATCTTTATTTGGAGGTCTCTTGTCGCTAAACGGTAAGACCTATCAAAATATGGATTACACCAGCAGCACGAATTTGGCAAGGTCCACAAGTTTGGTATTATTACTTTTTGTCGTATCTTCATCGTTTATACCTTAGATAGAGCTAGATTTTTTTTATTTTAAGTAAATTTTGCACACTTTCCGCACATTTTTTAATTTTCTGACACACTTATGGGATAGTTAGAATCATAAAATTTGGCCGACATATTGACACATCCAATTACCATAAGCGTGCTAAAAGTTATGATTCTAGTTACCCTATAAGTATGGAAAAACTAAAATAATGTGTGAAAAAAATACAATACAATACCGGTAACTTTAAGTTGTTACGTTCAAAACAACGCTGAAATTACATTAGTTTACATCCACTTGCAAATAAAACTCACTGGTGGTTTGGGGGTGGAGCCCCCAACTAGCAGAGCGAGCTATTAATATATATTTGTTATCCCCTAGCTCAGAAACTGTTGGTTTTATCAAAATGTATTTCAAATAAAAGTGTTTTTTTTAATAGTACACCTTTACAACGATAAGTTGTTTCGTACTTCAAATAGTTGCGGATATATAATAAAATTCCAAATTTCTGCCCATTTAAAGTACCCTAAAAGTAATTTACATGCGTAAAAAAACCTGTCATTTTGTTTATAATGTTAAACAGTGTCTACATACCAAATTTAATCAAAATCGTTAAAGTGGACTTTGAGAAAATCGATTTTTTTAAATGTTTGACCTACTGTAAACTATCATTAGTTTTAGGGTTAGATATCTAATTCCAAAAAGCTCTCGGAGGGGATCTTATAAAAACGCCAGATACCAAGTTTTAGCCCAATCAGTAAAATGTTTTCGGTTCTAGCCCGAGGTACAGACAGACAGAATCGCGAAAACCACTTTTTTTGGTTTCAGGAGTTCATGAAACCCAACATTTATCAAAATCACAAGTTAGATTATTTTTTTGTCGATCACAATACCTTTCTCTCCTAGGGGTAAAAAAAAGTAAAAAATAAGTTATTATATATCAATAATTTACTATAAGAATTATGAAATCACAATACGACAAAATATGTACAGCTAGAATTTTAAAGAAGACTTCAAAATATGTTTACGAGGAAATCATCTAAAATATTTCCGATTATCTCGCACACGTGAACAAACAGAACTGTCATTTGTAAGCTTATTTGAAAATAAAGGTTTGAGATGGACAGAAGTTCCTTAAGATGGGGTGCTAGTGAGCGTGAGTTTAGGGCAGTATTTTCGAAGTTTTTATAGCATAAACATTTTTTGGCAAAAATAGATAGAATATTTATTCTATAGAAACATAGAGTTTAGTTTTCCGCACAAGCTAATCTCAACAGTTTTTTAATATCTGTCAAGGATGTCCTGGAATTTAGTGACAACTTTTTCTCGGCATTTAAAAAGTTTGTCACCAAATGCCGCTATGCTCATGAGAGATATTCAAGAACTCTTGAGATTAGCAAGTGCAGAAAGCTAAACTCTATGTTTCTATAGAAGAAATATTCTATCTATTTTTGCCAAAAAATGTTTATGCTATAAAAACTGCAAAATTAATGCACTAAACTGGCGCTCACTAGCACCCCACCTTAATTCAACTGCGTAGTTTATTATGCCCAAAATATAAAATAGGACAACTTATTAAAATAAAATATGAAACTCTATGTAAAGTGCTTCCTCCTCTTCGTCGTAGGTGACGTCTTTGAAAAGTCTCCGAGGGACACGAGTCTTAGAGGTCACGTTTTTCGAGATGAAAGGTCGCCGTCGGCCGGTCTCGTACGAGAATAGATTGTTGAGACAGGTTGCCTACGTCCGCACACGTACCCTGCCCCCTAAGTCCCTGTGTGGTTTTGGTAAACGGGTGTATGTGACGTAATGGCGATGTATTGGATTTGTCCCGAATCTCTAGGGGTAGAGACGTTGTAAAGGTCGGATCATGCAATGAACTACAACAACGTTTTATTCCAAGCACCACGTCATATTACCCGTTCAGGCTGTATACATTTGTAATAATAACGTTAATATTTAAGGGATGAGGAGGGTTGAATTTAAAGGACGTGTACACACATTAGCATGGAGGGAGAGTGGGAAAATCATTTAGGAAGAACCACCCTCAATACACTAGACCGGGATCGAACCTGTATCTTACAGTCATCGGAAGTCCAGCAGATAGCGAGAGTAACGCCTTAGAGCATGTGGCCATCAATGTGTGTTACAGGGATTTTCTTAGGGTCTCAGTTGAGGGGCTAATACTATCTTAAGGAGTAGGTTTACTATCTTATTAACTCAATATTTCCGCCTGTTCAAACTACACCAAGTGATGTAATACAATCAAACAATATATCTAATTATATATATATATATATATATATATGTATATTTGAATGGATACTTCCACCACGACTCTCCATACCTTGGATCAGTATCACACACCACAAGGAAAAATGGTTTCTAACTTATGGGAGGGGAGTGAGAAGGTTAGGAGAGAATGGGGTTAAGGGGGGGCCCAGATGTGAAGCAACATTGAACCCTAAACCAACTCTTTCATCTCCTAACCCCCCCACTCCCACCCAATTCTCTCATTTTTTTTTTTTTCCTATTTCCTTTAGAGATATATTTTACGATGATGGGATTCTGAATTTTTATATTCACCAGATGGCAAAGCAATTTTATGAGTGATACGTCCTCGTCTTGTGTGTGACACCCTGAAAGTAGATTAAAAAAAGTGGTGATTTTGTTGTGTAATAAAATATGATTGTGACAAATGTACTCTTTTGCACCTATTTTGTGAAAAGCAAATATATTATATGCGACTTACACCGTCAAATTTTTTTTTAATCCTAAATTATATTTGGAATTATCTTTTCATTATTTGTAAGTATACCTAAAGGAGCCACCTATTTGGTGAATTCTAAGCTATTTCATGAAACAGGTTTGCTTATTAACTTCACGCATTTAAGTACAATCACATACCCGCCTCTATGGCGTAGTTGGCTAACGCACTGATTTCGTGTTGAGCTAGACTGCCAAGGACGGGGAAATCGAGTTTCGAATCTCACTCGGGTGAACTTGTGCGAGGGTTTTACTAAATAGTTTCCACTTTTCCTCCACGCAAATGTGGGTTAATTTCAACTATATTCAACTTTCCCAATTTCTAGCTCATTAGCGTAATTAGTACTTAAGCGTATAACCTGAACGGGTAGTAAGACGTGGTGCTAATTATTATTATAAGTACTATTACACTCTAGACATAAATTTTACGAAATAGAAAGAGTGGGAAGAGATTGAGTACTTCAGCCTGCAAGACCTCTTGTTTAGCTAATGATGGGTCTTCCCCTCTTCCACTGACAAGTGTAAACACTCGCTCCACTATTTGTGACTTGACAACATTTACTTCATTTCAAAATACATTTTCTTGTTTCCTATTCTAGAATTACATATGATTCCACGGATATTTTAAATCTACATCCTGGCAGGAATATTACTACAGGAATTTTCGTGAATAATCCAAAAAACCTGAATAGAAGACATTTTTTTTTTGAAAAAGCTAACAAAAAACTATTTCAAGATAAAAATAAATGGAACGGAACGCCTCACGGACTTTCTCATTCCATTGTTTAAAAATGGAGATATTTACTCAAAACTAGTAACATATGTGAAACTAAATAATATATACTAGCAAACCCAAGCATAAATTGCACTATATGTATGTAAAATATTTTTTGAGTCCCGGTTTTAAATTTTATAATTTTATTCTTAAAGAATTAATGTCCTCATTTGTATGTTTGTGTGGGTCCACAAGGGTCAACACTTTGTATTAAAATTTTGACTTCCGGTTAAAATTTTCGACGTTTTATTAACTGTTGCATATCTTCATGTCATCACATTGCTATTAAATTCCTCATTTATAGTCATTTTGCCCAATAAAAAATGTAAATATTGACTATTGAATCTAAAATGGAGATAGATCATTGTTGTACAAACATTTCTCCTAAGAGGTATAAGGAAAAATAACATACACTTTTTGAGAGACTTATATTTAATTACTCTATAGCATTGGAGAATTATTGCGTTAAAACTTAAGTAGTATATGTTTACAACGAAATCTCACAAAGTTGTATTAATATATTTGCCAATAGCTCAGAAACTATTGGTTTTATAAAAATATATTTCAGGTAAAGTTTTTTTAATATTACTACAATTTTGCAATTATAAGTTATTTAGTATCTCAAATAGTTGCTGAGATACGGAAATTTCAGCTTTTGTAAAGTACCTTAAATTCATTTTCATGGAAAAATGAAAATAGCCACGAATTTTAATCAAAATCGTTAGAGCCAATTTTGAGAAAATCGATGTTTTCTATTTTCACCCATTAATAAACTACTCTTAATTTTAAGTTTAAATAGACACACATACAGACGGCATTGCAAAGACCATTTTTAAGGATTCGGGGGGTCATGAGACGACGGCATCCATCAACATTTCAGGTTAGATTTTTTTTTTACGGTCCCAATACTTACCTCTAGTGTTTGAAAAGTTAAAAAATATATATATTTGCGTATAGCTTGAAAGTTATTGGTTTCATAAAAATATGCTTCAAATATAATATTTGTATTTATAAATAGATCTACATATTTGTAACATAAGTAATTTCATATCTCAAATAGTTTCGGAGATATAATAAAAAATTATAATTTACGCATCAGACCGGAGCCCTTAGTCATTTTGCCGAAATATTGAAAATAGCCATTTTGTTTAGAATAGTTATAATTGTTCAGAAATGAAATTTAATCAAAATCGTTAGAGCCGATTTTGAGAAAATCGACTTTTTCTCTTTTTGCCCTTCAGTAAACTACCCTTAGTTTTAGGGCTAGATATCGAAATCCAAAAATCCCTCGGGGCAGCCCTAGGAAAACCTTAGATACCAAGTTTTAGCCCGATCGGTAAAATAGTTTAGGCTCTAATCCAAGGTACAGACAGACAGGCAGACAAACGAAAATTCAAAAAACACTTTTTCTGATTCAGGGGGTCATGAAACGTCATCAAAATCTTGAGTTCGATTTATTTGACGATCACAATACTTTCTCTACCTGTAAGATAGTGAGAAAGTAGAAAGTTATAAAATAAATGTAACATTTAAGAAAATTGAAACAATTAAGTAGCCTTTTAATTAATGATCTCAATTTTCTTAAATGTTACATGTATTTTATAACTTTTTAAACTTTATAGGCCTAAACATTTAAATCAAGTTTTGATTATTTGCTTTAGTCAAATTGATGACAACTTTGTGTCTATGATTTCAGCTGCGAATTTATCTTGGTTTTAATATATATATATATATTGTTAATTCACATTATTATACTTTTTGCTTTTATTTCTAATCATTTTCAAAAATCATTTATTGAACAGTGCCTCAGGATAGTAACCAAAATGTTTTCTAAAACAATTTGGTGTATACTCCCAGTGGAATAAAAATGTAAACTTTTTTTGTGAAAGATAGAAATCTACTAAAAATTAGGAGCTTACTATAATTAATGTCCTTAGAGTTAATAGCCTGCTTGAGGTTTTTTTAATCATATAAAACCACTATTATTGAATGAACTGGAATTGAAAATAGTAGATTGTGTATTTTATATGTTTGACACGAAGATAATTAACTACTTAATACCCGCTTTGATGGCCACGTTGTCTAAAAAGCTACTATCGTAGTAGTCTAGACTACTGATGACTGGGAAATTAGGGTTTAAATCTCAGTCGCATGCACTGAGGGTAGTATTACAAAATGGTTTTCCACGCTTCTTCCACGCAAATGCGGGTAAACTTCCTACAAATATAACCTTCCTCATCCCTAAAACCACTAACGGTATTAGTACATAAGCGTATAACCCGAACGGGTAGTAAGACGCGGTGCTAAAAAAAACTACTTAATATAATTGTGGGATGAGAATATAATTAAGATTGGTGACCTGGTGGTCTAGGGGTAAGGTGTCAGACTTCTGTCCAGGCTTCAATCCTCGGTCCCGGCACAGATTTATCTGATTGCCAAACCCTTCCTTCACCTCTGACAAGATGTGTATTAATCAATACCATTACACATTAGCGTAAGTGCGTATAACCTGAACGGGTAGTAAGACGCAGTGCTAATAATAATAATAATAATAATATAATTAAGAATAAACGAATCAGCATTTATGTGAAAAGAAGATGGATTACAGGCTTAGTAAAAAAAATCTCCTAATGAATCCAGTCGGAATTCAAACTCTAGACCTAATGTCTGAGATCAGACACCAGACAATCACGCTACTTCGGAGCTAATTCTGTGAGGTTGGGAGTTTTAGAGACAAAATCTGACAAAAATCATTAAGAGGTAGAAGAGAGAGATTGACAAATAAAAACCGTAAAAAAGGAGGTCAAAAGATATTAAATAAAATAAAATGTAAAATCTGTGCGGGGATATTTGCGAGTCTATCTCACTCCCTCTCCCTCTGTACTCTACTCCTCTGTATAAATACCAGCCCGAGGCCCTGGGAAACGTCCGTACTGTTTGAATTCAGCGGTCGTTTGAATTTAAATCGGTTTAATCCGGTGCGTTTCGGCCTTCATTTACGTCCGATTCTGCGTAGCTTGCCAGAGTAAACACGGGGATTAATTACCAGGCTGTGATTTCCTAGTCGACGTTTTTACACCCAGAAAATAGAATAAAACATCGATGAAAAACATAAATATATACATTGGTTGTTTTTGTAGAGGCCAAATACCAGTTAGAATATTAGCGTGCACTTTATAAAAACTTATAAATAAATATTAATATGATATAAACGAGCTAACGTTATCTAACCTGCTTCAGTGGCCGCTTGGTCTAGGGCGATGTTTTTCAACCGGCGTGACCCGAAGGAACAGCCGATTGTCCGCGGGAGTTTGGGAGTAGATAAAAAACTAACGAGAAAAATTTGAGGAATGAAAATAAAATCTTTTTAAAATCCATGATCAACATTATTTTTTAGAACTACCACAATTATTAGATTTTTATCAATGGAACGTTTAGACACAATATTAATACTCGTTATTTTAATGACAAAATCTCTCCTTAAAAAACCGATGGAATTCCTTTACTATTTTAGTGTAATTTTAAGTGTGCCGTGAATTGAAAAAGGTTGAAAATCACTGGTCTAAGGCTTCACTCTCGCAATGGATGATAATTCCGATGGCGGTGACTTTCGTTGTTTACCAAAGCAATACATGGTGTAGACTATATTTTCATTTCATTACGTAGTGTAGGTTCTATTTTCTTAAAATCCACTCTCTTTGGGTGACTTACATCACCAACAGCTCAAAATGACAACAACACAAGTTGCAATCAAAAAGCAGCCTACCAATCTCTAATCTGTTTTATTCTCAAACACCCCAGATAAATCTTCATTAGAAGTCTACATTTATAGCTTCACAAGAATAAAAACAGTAAAAGAACTTCACATCTTATTCAAAAAATAATAAAAATTCACCAAAGAATAAAGAGGAACATGGTGTTTGAAGATGGCTCAACATATAATTATCAATCTTATCATTTAGTCTATAATAAATAATATGGTAATTTACTTACATAATGAGTGTGGTGCAGAGTTTTAAAAATGTCGAACCATTTGATTTGTACGAAAAAAGATAAATTGTACATGCATCAACTGTGTATATGATGAATCAGATGAATTTGATCATTTAAAACAATTGTCACAACATTCCCCTAATGGTGTTGCAGTGCGCCCCTTTAAAGTATCAAATTGCAACAAATGCAGTGTTTGATTTTTAAATAAGTTTCCTAAACTTAATAAATACAAATAATCGAAACAATCAAGATATGCTTTATTTTATAAAGCATAAAAGAATTTAGTGAGAAGTGTTACAACATGCCCCGGTCTCCCATATCTACATTCAAACGCCGTAAAGAGAGGGCATTATCAATCCTCCATACAGTTAGGCGTGGCGGGTTGCCGTCTGAAATAAATAGGCATTCAAACAAATGTCAATACGCCGTGAGATATACAGTAGGGCTATTTTTCATACAGATTTGTACGGCGAGTTGCCTCTCAGCAGTCACTTGCAGGCGCCAAGACCCGGTCGTATTTTGATTATTTTTCTTTCGGTCAGTTCGGTAGGAAAGTCGGCGCAAACAAATAATACATTGTGGCTATTCTTTATTTAAGATAGCGATTTACAAAATATCCTCGACCTTATTTAGTAAGTTTATAAGCGTGAAATATTTAATTTGTTTAAGTTTCCCATTTCGCATAAACTTATTTCTAAGGAGTCCGTCTCCGGAATCAGATATCGTATGGAGATGTAGCTTTCTACATTCTTAAACCAACAACACTGAAATTGAGATAGGTTTAGTAGTTTATGAATTTTATAGTAATTAATTTACCATTAAGTTGTATTTTTACTTTCTCTCGACACCTCAGAGAGAAAGTTTTTTGATCATCAAAAAAATTGAACTAGTGATTTGATAAATGTGGAAGTTTCATCTCCCCCTGAAACAAAAAAAGTCGTTTTTGAAATTCCGTCTGTCTCTACCTCAGGCTAGAGCCGAAAATATGTTACCGATTGGCTTAAAACTTGGTATCTGGAGTTTCCATAAGGTCCCTCTGAGTGGATTTTGGAATTAGATATATAACCCTAAAAATTAAGGGTAATTTACTTAAGAGCAAAAAGAGTAAAAATTGATTTCCTCAAAATTAGCTCTAAAGATTTTGACTAAATTTTATACCCAGACCCTATTTATCATTATAAACAAAATGGCAGCTCTCATTTTCTCATAAGAAATTACCTTGAGGGCACTTTACTCGGGGGAAATTTGCCAATTTTCATAATTTCTCCGCAACTATAACAGATACAAAATAACTTATCATTGTAAAGTTGTAGTAATATTCAAAACTAAAATATTTTATAAAACCAATAATTTCTGAGCTATAATCAAATAAGTTAACTGCGGGTAGTAAGGCCTATCTAAGGGAGATTTGAAATAAAATTAAAACTACTGTAGATAATCAATAGTTTTTATTGTTAATCAGTCTTATGGTATCATATGAACAAATTATAAACTTAAAATGGCAATTTCTATCAACGAAAATAAAATTAAACCTTTTTAAAAACAATGCAAATAGGCCTTATTATACTTTGGTAGGGTAATAAGGCCTATGACTAAAATATATAAAAAATATTCGAATTAGATGCTATTTTTGGTACTTGAGATCAAAAATCAAATAATTATAGTAATTTCACAATGAAATCTTTAAAAAACATAGGTATAAATAAAATAATATACACTGTTAAAGAAACATTAAGAAAAGAGGAAAGTATATGTCACTTTTTGCCCTTCAGTAAATCACCCAAAAGGTCATATTCACGGGAAAATGAGAGCCGCCATTTTGTTTGTAATAATAAAAAATGCCCAGATACAAAATTTAATCAAAATTATTTAGGTGGATTTTGATAAAATTGATTCTTTCCCCTTTTTGCCCTTCAGTAAACTACACTTAATTTTAGGGCTGGATACCCAATTCCAAAAACACTTCGGAGGAACCCTATGAAAATCCCAGATACCAAGTTTTATCCCGATCGGTAACATAGTTTTGGCTCTAGACCAAGGTACAGACGAACAGACAGACGAACAGACAGACAAACAGACAGAAAGATGATATCGTAAAAACAACTTTTTTTATTTCAGGGAGTAATGAAACGTTGACATTCATCAAAACCTTGAGTTCGTTGTTTTTGACGACCACAATACTTTGGTGTCGAGATAAAGAAAAAATGAGGAGGGTAATAAGGCCTATGGCTCATTTTGATAGGCCTTAATACCCACCGGCCCCCAAATAAAAAAATATATCGTAAAACAAATTTTGACATCAACAACTAATTCAAACAGCTACAATCATTAAAAAAAACGTGAACTAAGGAAGGTAATATAGAGTACAAACTCACTTAGTTTACTGTAATATTATCAAAATTACTTAAGATTGTTTCTGACGGATTTTTATTGTTCGAGTAGTGCGTCGTCCTGCAAAAACTGAGACGACACTGGTGACAGTTGAGACGACACTGGTGACAGTTGAGCCGGGTACTGATTGGCCACGCGCAGGAATCAACTTGTCTGCACCTAATTATTATTATTATTATTATTATCATTAGCACCACGTCTCAATACCAGTTCGGGTTATATGCACTTACTTACGCTAATGTGTAATGATAGGGTGATTGTGAGATGAAATGGAGGACCTACAGTTTAACGTGGGATCCGAACCACGGTGGAGGCCTGGCATTCCACACATTCACAAGATGTGATTAATACACGTCTTGTCAGAGGTGAAGGAAGGGTTTGGCAATCAGATAAATCTGTGCCGGGAATGAGGATTGAACCCAGGACTCCCAGCACAGAGGTCCGACACCTTACCACTAGACCATCAGGTCACCTTGCACCTAATGCATGTGTGTGCGTGCGCGCACTTTAAATATGACTTTTGTTTCTTAGGCCTTACTACCCGACAGGCCTTATTACATGCAGGTACCTTATATAGACTTTTTAATACAGGTTTTTGAAAACTAATTTGATTCTTATGATCTTTGGTGGACAAAGATGTTTCTCATTTCTCAATTTTTCTGTAACATTGTTCCTAGTTCCTAATGCCATAGAGTAAGTAAGTAACAAGGTATATTATTTCATTTATGATCTTTGATTTAATGTTTATATAACAATATATAAACCTATTATTTCGTTTCACAAATCTTAAGAGTTTTTAGTAAATGTATATTTTAAGATAAAACCCAGAGAAAGTCTGTGTGGTGCACCTTTCCATTTATTTTAAGTACGGCAAAACGTTTTCACTGCTCTCAATTCCACTGAGTTCTTTAAAATTTAGAATAAAAAAACATTTCACCATGCAGTCACGCCTGGTTCAACCTCTATTATCTACTTAATATCTACGCATTATTTTTTATGGGTACGAGGGGTGCTCTTAAGATACCTACCTCAACTATCGTAGGATTCTGGTAGAAAGAATTGTTTAGAAAATGCTAACATGTATATTTGTGATAAACATAAACGTTGTTTCGCTAAATTATTAGTGTTATATTATAGGTATTGATATTATGTATCAAAAGTAGCCGCTGCAGATCACATGCCTTGGTGATGGTCACATAGTTAATGGTGTTGAGCTGGCTATAAAACTGGATCACCACTTACGGAAGGGTTGAGGTTTAAACCTTTGGACTAGATGCGATGAGGTTGGCTTTGCCCATTTATTTTTACGGTGTTTCTCCAACCCAATATCGACGCTAGTGTGAGCGCATCTTCTCCAAATCGCTGGATCTTAGAGCAAGATGTTAATACACTTAGAGTTAAAAGTAGTAATGACAATAGACAAATATTCAGTGTCGTGTCATGCAGTGCTGCCAGGGTAAGCGGAGCTTATTAAAGCTGTGGCTGTGATAGGGTTTCTATCAATCGGTTCCCATTTGACTAATCATAATTAGGCTCTGCTCTACATATCTCACATGGGAGTGTATTTCTGTTGATACCCAACCAATGAGTGTTTTACCTCGTGATGAAAACATTTCACAACTACAGTTTCAAATAACTCCGCTCACCTTGACAACACCCCATGACACGTTACTGCAAATTTTCACTATTTATTTATGGTATCTTCTTGGTAAATAAAGCTTGGGTTATTAATATTCCCTTAACTTTATTCAGTTTTATTAAAAATCTGCTTTTTTAAAAAAAAAAAAAAAAAGAGAACTTAAAATACTA
>CABFWB010001521.1:68229-91450 GCA_902151455.1 Timema bartmani
GGGGGAAGGTTTTGGGGAATGGTGAGTTAGGAGAGTTCATAGGGAATTTACCGCTAAAAGTTTTGAATGTGGAGTGTGATGGAGGGGTGAGCTCTAGAGTGTGGGGTGCAGAGTGTGGTGGAGGGGTGAGCTCTATAGTGTGGGGTGCAGAGTGTGGTGGAGGGGTGAGCTCTATAGGATGGGGTGCAGAGTGTGGTGGAGGGGGGAGCTCTATAGGGTGGGGTGCAGAGTGTGGTGGAGGGGTGAGCTCTAGAGTGTGGGGTGCAGAGTGTGGTGGAAGGAAGAGTTGGGTGGAGTTGGGGAGTCTAGTGCTGTAGTGAAGGGGAACTTTACGTTATGGTTTCACGTAGTCTAAAGGCGTAACGGCAGAGGGGTGGAGGGTTGTGTTGGGCGGGGTGTTTACCGGTATGAGACATGACGTTGACAAACCAGCTTCCAAATTTGGAGTGGAAAAGTAGGAGGTTTGCATCACCATTCGTAGAGAAATTACCGTTGTGTGTTTTGGCTGTAAGGTGCGAAGGGTGTGGTGGAAGGAGGAGGGGTGAGAAAGGCTGAAGAGTGCTTTGATGGCGGCCATCTTGCTGAGCCAGATGTGGCTATTATTACCTACTGTATATATGCATGTATGCAAGTATATATTTATGAATGTGTAAATGAATACATGTATTTATATACGTAAATATATATGCTGGTAGCTATGTATATATATTAATGCATGTATGTCTGCTGAAATGCATATTATTATGCTAGTATTTATGTATTTATATGAAGAGATAGGTAAGAGTAATATTTTTGTATTAATTCCATCAATAGTAGACCAAATATTGTAGGATTATATTAGTAAAAATACTACTGACAGCTAAAAACTTACTAATCCAACTTTTATTTATTCATACGTTAATCCTTATGATCTACAACCATCACGTTTGATAGAAACTATCATTACTTATACAATATTATTAATATCATAGTAAAATGCTAGCAATTCTGACCACAAGAAAGCAAATCTCTATTCTCTAAACTCCTCTCCATACCAAAATAAAGCTTTATATTCTTTTCTCTTTATTTATAACATTCTTAGAACGGACCAATCACCTTTACGTATGTTGAGTTAGTAAAAAGCAGTGAGCATCGGCTAGACCACAAACTCAAAGGTTTCGTGGGAAATGAGTGAGAAAGGGGGATTTTCTTTTTCAAAGTATGGCTGGGTTTTCTCTGCCCATTACTTGTCCACCCCCCACCCATCCTTCAAATGGCCGGTAATTACCCCCAGCTGAGCAGCAGGCCTTGTTTCGTTCAAGGGAGGTCAAGGGGGAAGGGTAAATTGGTGAGAAAAGTAAAAGGAGAAGAAAATACGAACCAAATGCCGCGTAGTTTTTGTGTGTGTGTGTTTCTGAGGGACCATTAACTTCATGGGAGAGAGATGTGAGGTTGAGAAGAGGAAGGGTGAAGGTGAAGGTAATCTTTGGGGTATTTAAGGGAGAAATCACCTATATTGTTCCTTCTAAGTTCAATACAATATAATATGAATAATACAATATAATATAAATAATACAATATAATATGAATCCAGTCTACTATTGTATAAAATAACTTGAAGTATGTCTGTTATTCTTCCACGCTGAAACCTCTACACTGAGTGCTGATATTTAACATGGACATATATTGGACGTCAAGATCAGCATATATAGGATAGTTAAAATTTACGTCCGCCATTTTGTTGTTTCAAGATAGCAGTCATAAAAACACTACTTTTTGAACTTTTTCTCAGCTTCTGCTTCTCAAATTTTCATTTGGACCAATTTTATAGATCTCCATATGTAGGTTATATCTGACGGCCATATTGAAAGAAAATGGCGGCTATATAATTCTAGTTTCTACCCTATCCATTGCTTTAGCTCCTAGATTTATAATAAGTCGGGTCATAACTAGTAACTAATATTGTTATAGTTTTTGTTATTATATTTAATAATTGTTTATAGATTACGGTGGGGAGAGCATGCAGCGCAAATGGGAGAATCTAGAACCATGTTCAGAGTATTCCCTGGCAAGCCCAATGGGAAGACACCATTGGGAAGACCTAGCTGCAGATGGGAGGATAATATTAAAATAAACCTGGAAGAGAAAGGGTGTAATGAGGTGGACTGGATTGAACTAGCTTAAGATAGGGAAGGGTAAATTGGTGAGAAAAGTAAAAGGAGAAGAAAATACGAACCAAATGCCGCGTAGTTTTTGTGTGTGTGTGTTTCTGAGGGACCATTAACTTCATGGGAGAGAGATGTGAGGTTGAGAAGAGGAAGGGTGAAGGTGAAGGTAATCTTTGGGGTATTTAAGGGAGAAATCACCTATATTGTTCCTTCTAAGTTCAATACAATATAATATGAATAATACAATATAATATAAATAATACAATATAATATGAATCCAGTCTACTATTGTATAAAATAACTTGAAGTATGTCTGTTATTCTTCCACGCTGAAACCTCTACACTGAGTGCTGATATTTAACATGGACATATATTGGACGTCAAGATCAGCATATATAGGATAGTTAAAATTTACGTCCGCCATTTTGTTGTTTCAAGATAGCAGTCATAAAAACACTACTTTTTGAACTTTTTCTCAGCTTCTGCTTCTCAAATTTTCATTTGGACCAATTTTATAGATCTCCATATGTAGGTTATATCTGACGGCCATATTGAAAGAAAATGGCGGCTATATAATTCTAGTTTCTACCCTATCCATTGCTTTAGCTCCTAGATTTATAATAAGTCGGGTCATAACTAGTAACTAATATTGTTATAGTTTTTGTTATTATATTTAATAATTGTTTATAGATTACGGTGGGGAGAGCATGCAGCGCAAATGGGAGAATCTAGAACCATGTTCAGAGTATTCCCTGGCAAGCCCAATGGGAAGACACCATTGGGAAGACCTAGCTGCAGATGGGAGGATAATATTAAAATAAACCTGGAAGAGAAAGGGTGTAATGAGGTGGACTGGATTGAACTAGCTTAAGATAGGGAGAGTGTAATGAGGTGGACTGGATTGAACTAGCTTAAGATAGGGATATGGTGTAATGAGGAGAGAAATAGCTCAATATAGGGATAGGGCTTAATGAGGTGGACTGAATAGAACTAGCTCAAGATATGGATAGTGTGTAATGAGGTGGACTGGATAGAACTAGCTCAAGATAGGGATGGATGGCGTACTTTTGTAAAAACGGCAATGAACTTTCCAGTTCCAAATACCACAGAGTAAATAAGTCATTTAACAGTTTCAAACATTCAATTCCTTTAACATTGGATATTACGTCGGTTTTTTACAATGGATACTTAATATAAACACATATGGTGCGAAGAGCTGGTATATAGATAGATAACTAGTACAATATAATGTGTAGAAGTTAACAAAAGCGTTTCTCAAAGAAACTTATGAAAGTAATAAGCTCATATATATATATTATATACCTATATTATGTATATAGTATATACGTATATTATTTATATATGTATTATATATAATATACATATAGTATCGATACATGTATTATATATATTATGTATATATGAGTGGCATTTCAGCTAATGTAACGCGCTAAAAATAAATATATTTGACATAACTTCAATGGTTGACCTTAACCCGCAAATAAACGCGAGGTCAGAGGGGATATCCATTTTACCTTTGCTAATAACTAATATGATGATTGCGCTGGAGGTTTAGGGGGATGCCTTTAGGGCGAAGGGGTGTCTATAGTGGGGGAGGGAGGGAAAGGGAGGATGGTAATTATTCCCGGGTAATTAACCCATATGGATAGGCCATTACACCGAAGTAGCTGTTGGCGTGTTACGAGAGGACAGGGTATTGGAACCGAGGTAAAGAGTTATTGGTCGATGTGTGACTATCAATGGCTTAAGGTCGGGATGTAGGAGACGCGGGGGAAGGTAAGTATTTTCACCGTTTTTTATAGCATAGAGTTTAATTTTCTTCACATGGTGATATTAACAGTTGTGAATATCTGTCATGAGCATAGCGGCATAAAATGAGAAACTTGTTAAATGAAGAGAAAAAGTTGTCATTAAATTCCAGAACAACATTGCCAGATATTCAAGAATTGTTGGTATCACCAGGTGAGGACAATTTAACTCTCATTCTATCGAAGCAATATTTTTTTAATTTTGATCAAAAATGTGTTTTGCTATGAAAACTGCAAAAACATTGATCTTTTCTCTCGTTCCCTGTATCCAAATCTTAAACAAATTTTTACCTAAAAACCAATTACAATGAAAATTCATCAGACACCTCCTAATAGCAGATTCTTCTCTGTAACGGTCAGCATAAATTTCCACGACAAAGTAACATGGACTCTTGCGGTGAAATAACCTCCTAGTAGCTTACTTTCTCAATAACGAAAACCGGTCATTGCTCTAAACGTATATGTATGTATAATAATCTCCAAACAGCGGAGATAAATTGAAAACACCAGTCCAAATATAGTATTTTACTGTAAGAATATCAGGAATGTCACTGTCTTGCGGGAAATGTGAGCAGTGTTGCCTTCCTCGCTTTAATGAAGACTACGTAAAATTGATTACGGTACTTCAAGGTCATACCTATCACCCTTAGCGCTATAAGTGTGGGAATGTTCCAGTGGTTGGGGGAGGGGGGGTGGGAGCTGAACTGTATGGATACAATTCAGTCGTCTCGTGGATGGTTGTGCTCGTGAACATACATAATATACAGAAGGCCTATTGTTCATATTTAGTTTTATTTGCTTATTGTTCTGCGTAATATGCAAGCTACGTACAATATTTATTCATCAGTCGTAATTAGCCTGCTTAACAGTGCAGTAATTAGAGTGTTGTTGCTAATATCCACACTATAGAGGCTCATTATATTAGACTGTGTTCTAGAAGTATGATTATATATTTACTATATATATATTTATAAATAACGGACATCTCTTTGTTACGGACCTTTTTTTTTCTTATCCCGGAAGTTGTCCATTATTAAACTATTTCACTGTTTACAGTGTTAATTTGGAGGTCAAATACTCCGCAGATAACTTATACATTTTAATCAAAATTGTTAGATCAATTTTAGACAAATTTGGAATTCAAAAAAAAATCCCTCATCAGTAAACTACCTTTAATTTAAGGGCTAGGGTAAAAATCAAGAATATTTCCGGGGGTGTAGGCATATAATATAAAACATATAAAGTTTGAACAGATCCATTAAACCGTTTCAGATTTGTGGTCAGGGACAGACAGAATAATTATAAAATCCACTTTTTTGGGCTTGGAGGCACGTAAAACTTAAAGATTAATCATAATCTCGAGGTAGAAAATGTTCATTATTTCAATTATTTCTCTTAAGATAAATAATAAAAATCATGTATTGAAAATCTTACTCTAGTGAACTTGGCTGAAATTCGAACCTTGGCCTTTCTGCCTACCAGCAGGCTAGAGCGTTGGATGCCTTAAACCACGTGACCACCTTTGCGGCGTATACGATGGTGTGTACACACACACACACACCTAGATGTATAATTAATTCAAAAAGTCATATATGATCATAATCCTCTGGTCATAATCCAATAAATGTACGATGCCCACCGCATACATAAATTAAACAGATATAATTTATGATTCTCTCATTGAAATTATGGTTGAAAACAAATATTTATCGGTCTCCCTCTTCCACACCTCCTGACGCATAGTACTACCCAGACCGTTCGCCGCACTACCTGTAATTGGCTCGAGGGCCTGATGTGTGTGTGTGTGTGTGTAATTGTAGTGACGTAATGATCCAGGAGAGCCGACAAGATATAATTAATCAAAAGGATGATTTACAAAGGCTACGTCGGTCCGGTCACAAATCCTAGGCTTCACATATGTTACCTGCTAATTGCTTCATCTCATGGTGATACCCCCGAACGTAAGTTGTCACTGCCCCCAAATTAGGGGGTACTTTGACGGGTTTATCACAACCGGCGAGTGACCACATAATATATATGATGTATCACGCATGCCCATAAATACATATGTAAACAATAGCGGCTACTGATGCTTATTAATTTGTGAACGTATGCATATGTGAGACACTATCATTAACAGAGTAGAAGATTTAAAAAAACTATTTTTTCAAGGTGTAGTTTAAATTAGCAGAAATACTCAGCGTTGCGTTTCTTCAAACAGACAAAAAGAAAANGTTGCGTTTCTTCAAACAGAGAAAAAGAAAACTAATTTTTTTCAAGTCAATTTTTAATAAATTAAAAAAACCAAAACAAAGGTTTAAAATTCCATCTTCGAGATGCACATGTTTGAGCTCAGAAGCTACTAATTTTAAAATTTCAGCCCTCAGCGTAAGGTAAATATCACGCAATACTCATTACAAACAAACAGACAGACAAACTCTACATTTTATTAATTTAAAAGATATGAAAGTAACTAGACAATTTTTTTCAGCGCGTTTTGTTTATCATTCAGGCTGTATGAAAATGAACTAATTACATTAATGTGTTAAGAATGAGGAAGAGTATCTCATATTTGTGTGGAGGGAGAGTAGAAAAATTATTTAGGGAAAAAACCTCCCTCGGTACACCCGATCCACACCAAATCTCTTCACCATCGTCAGTCCAGTCTTTTGGGAGAGTGATGGCTCAGAACAGGAGTTGCCAGCAAGTCGATCGCGATCAACCGGTCAAGATCGCACCAATTTTCAGTCGATCTCATAAGAAAAATATATCGTCACGAAAAGGTAAGCTTACCTTATATTATTCCACTATGGTACAGCTTATAAGATAGGGCCATAGCGTAGTCCGTAAAGGTAAGACTGACACCTTTCATGATAAACGGATTTTACGTTTTATTTATTTGGTGTATTTTCTACGAAGGCGGGGACGCAAGTATTGGAGGAAATATTGAATTTAAGGAATAAATACAAGATGTATAGAAAAAAAAATTAAAAGTATAGTGTAGAAACAAAGGGTGATCGCCGGACCTTTGATAAATGTAAAAGTCGCCCATAAAGATTGCCGACCCTTGACTTAGAACATTTGACCATAGAAGTGGGTTGTTGTGTCTGATCCAATTACGAGACGTGGGACTGATTATTTTAAATACTGGCATCTCATTAAGGACTTAGGCTAGTGTTATCAAATCAAATAATTGAATAATACATTATTCAAAGTGCATATATATGCCGAAGGAGGGAGTTAAGTTTCCCTGATAATTTGTTCATATTGTAACATGAAAAAAACCCGAATCATCTTTGAAACTCCCCTCTTTTCCCTTGATATCCTCACTCCTTCTCCTGATTTATAGCTGCTTCCACATAGGCCTATGGTTTGTGGTAACTCATAAGGAGTTGCCACCAAAACTTCCATCCGCTTCACAAAATTCACAAAGCGTGCGTTCACACAAGAAATAAAAATATACAACATTTTACCTCTCTTTTTACCGACTAAAAAACCTCACCTTAAAAGCAAGTTTATTTTTATACCTGAAACGACTTGTAGTCCCCGGAAAGTATGAGTTGGAAGAGGTTGTTTATGAAGGGTCGCTACTATTTTCCTTACTGTAAAATACCTTGTGTTTTCCAGAAGGACTCGCCATTTTTATAGACACGCTATATTAAAGAAGGCCCACTGAGAAATCAAATATATTTTTTTCAAACAAAATATAATGTGAAGTGGGGCCTAGAACAAGACAATTTTATTTTAATAAATAAATATATAGATTTCAATATTTCATGTGGATAGGTTGGTTAGGAGGGAGGAGGAGAAGGTTAAAAGTAACAACATTTGTTATGTATTTTTGAGGGGTAAAGGGATGTATAAAGGCCATTTCAGGGGTGTGGAAACATATGGTCTTTTTTCATATCAATACATTATCTTTATAATTATAAAGTATTATTGCTTTCAGTTAAATAACCAAGATTTACATTTTTTTAAATCCTTTTATGAGCTTTTTCTTTGTAAAATGATCTGTGTTATCCTAAAAATCAAGGGTGGTTTCCTTGAAGGCCAAAATTGAAAAAAAGATATTTTCTCGAAGTCAGCACTAACGATTTTGATTAAAATTTTTATCTAGTCCCTGTTTAACCCTTTGAGAACCACTTCCCAAGCAGAACAACAATTATATCACGTCTCTAGAGAGAATTAAATTATGTCCCGGTAGAAAGTCTCGTATTGTTTACACAATGCTTCTAAAAATAATACTATACAAGCAGTTTTTTGGGGTTAGGTTGGCAGTTTCTAGAAATAATATTTTTGTTAACGTGATTTTTGTTCCATTGTGTCTCACTAACCATCCGCGCTATCCGCATTTAACTACGTAAATGGCGTAAGGATGAAAAAGGTTTAATTTAAAGGAATTGCAACCATATATGTGAACAGGAGGAGTGGGAAACTATTTATAATAAAAACATTCTCCCTACACCCTCAAGTGAAAACCAAACTAGATGATCATGACGTTTAGTCCGGTATGTCTACTGATACAGGTAGAAGCGCATTACTGCCATGATCACTAAAAAAATATATTTTTTATCACCGCTTCTTACTACCTGTTCAGGTTATACGTTCAGGTTCAGGTATATGATAATTACTTTACTGGAGTAGGAGTGAGTAAGGAAGCATTTTAGAGGGAATCTACCCGCACTTGCGTGGAATTAGAGTGGGAAACCATTTAAGAAAAACCACCCTCTTTGGACTTGACCGGTATTAGAACCCTGACCTCCCCATCTTCAGCAGTTCAGTCTAACGTGAGAGTGATGCTTTAAACAATTTGGCCACTGAGATGGGGCTAGAGGTTTTTCAATTGATCTGTTTGATTTTTCATCAAGTTAATAATAGTGTATTATTTTCATGTCTATTATTAAGTTTTCTGTGTTTGAAATCAGTTTGCTACCTGTTCCTTTTAAGCGATTACTCTTTGAGCGCTCACCCGTGAATATAAACCACAACGGGGAAAAAAATCTGCACGTAAAACATGCTAGAAAGGTTCTTTGCTCAATCGCCGGTTTATCTGTCAAACGAACGAGAGTAAAACCAGATTATTTTTTTTGAAGAGTAAATTGATGACGCACAAAAGTCTTTCATGGATTCTAGCCCCCTTTTCATTTCTAGAAATGCTCCTCCCTGAGGATATTCATGTTTTATATTAATGTCATCTCAAACAACCACCCGAATCCCGTTGGAAATTCACCCCCCTTGTTGAAGAAGAGTGGGGGAGTGAAATGACTAAATAGAAATTCACTAAATGCGAGAGGGTATTTTGGCTCTCATCTTTATTTAATAATTTACCTCTATCCAGAAGTTTTTCTTTTCATTCTCACGCAGCTTAGCTTTAGCTTTCATGTAAGTTTTTAAATCTTAATCTATCTTTGTTTTTAAGTTGTTTTTTTTATGAAGCTTGAGAAGATCAGGTGGATACAGGGTGACCAATGAACAATTCCTAGGAAGAGTGGGTGAGAAGAAACACAATTTTGAATGTGACACTTTGGTACAAAGTAAATTGGATCGGACACATCCTTAAGAAAGAACTGTCTTCTGCACGACGTCATAGAAGAAAAGGTTGAAGGAAAGAGGGCGTTAGTAAGAAGGAGGATTCAAATATTGGATGCCATGAAGTAAAGAAGAAAATTCTGGAAGCTGTAGGAGGAGGTGGAGGACAGGGTGTGTTGGCGACAAAAGTAATGGCCCTGTCGTAAGACAGAACACCTAATACTAATAATAACAACAATAATAATATAAAGCTAATGATAACTAATGTGGCAACTAGTCTTTAAATCCAAATAATAATTGTAATGTTATTTTAAACATGAGATAATAGTACATAATTGTATTATATTTTAGAATAAATTATTATATTTTAACTTTGGCCCTTATTTTTAATACTATATGCAAACATAATTAATATTGACAAATAAAATATCAATATGAAACTACTTTATTTAATCTAAGAAAATTCTCCAGAAAAATGTATGTCCAATCTTGAAATCTGGTATAAATAAGATCTAGAATTTCTAAATTGAGTGCTACTTTGATGTAGTTATTAATATATTCTGCCTAAATTAATATTTAGTGAAACAGATTAAAACCTTGGTTTTACGGGCTAGTTAGGGAAATCCTGTCCATAAAATCAGAAAGTCCGTAAAATCGTGGTGAAAAATTAGTAGACTGAAAAGTACAAGTAAAAAGTATTTTTTACGTTAATAATTGGAATGGGTGCTGAAGGAGTTCAGTTTGAAAGGGAATTGAATTGGTCATTGTGAAATAAACGTGTTACGTTGGTTTGTAGAGTGTGTGGATCTAAAGGAAGGGCTAGGCCATGTAAGACGTGGCTAAATGTTGTAGACGAATGTGTGAAAAAGAGAAACATTAAGAGTTTTAAGAATAAAAGAGCATATACGATGACTCAGTATAGATGTGTTTGAAGCGAAGGGAGAATGCAAGGATAGGGAAGTGTAGAGAAAGTTAGTGATGATGGATTAAGTACAGAGTTGTTTTTTTAGCTATGCACGGCTTCTTGCCTACCCCATAAGGGAACGGCGTGATTAAGTATGTAAATATATATTATGCATTTTCACTATAGCAAAGTTGGTAAATTAGTACTATACACATATAAAAAGACGGTGCAGTCTTTGCACTTAATTTTCTTCCTTAAAGTTCAAAAAAGCATGGAGTTTAAAAATATTGTCACACATTTCTGAAATTAGATGAAACCTATTTGGAGAGAAACTAATTTTAAACGTCTGAAAAATATGCAAATTCTATGGGTTGAAAAATTAATATTGACAAGTGGTGATATACACGATTATACAGTTCTGAATAAAATATGGTATTGTACATAATTGTCACTTCGTAATATAGGCTTCTGTATTATAATTTGTAAAAAAAAAAGCATAGTCATTGTTGACATAACACATTTTGCACACCATCATGCCACCCATCTTCATACTGTTTATACAACGTTAAAATTTGAAAATTAACATTTTATCGTCATACACAACAGGAATCTTCCTCAAGGTGTTTTGAGCATGATTAATTTTCTTCGTATTAAGTCAGCACTGCTCAACCCACAATGAATCATCGCCATCCTTTCTTCCTTCTGCCATTGTATCTGGATGAACATTTCCGGCTGATTTTGATATCTCCAGGTCCATGTAGAACTGGTGGAATACAGGGGAAACAAACTATATAAGACCCATTAAATCATTCTTCTTTTCAATTTTAATTGCATTAGGTCCAATGCACTTCAGCTGTGGATCTATATGTATGTTTATTCTTCCCCTTATCCTAAAACTCACTGTTTTGAATTCACTTTCATCTAATGCTGTCTTGTAGTAAAGTAGTCCAGGCTGTTTCTTTTAAAAAAAATGTAGCCACTTGATTTGTCTCCAATTTACAGCATTGCCATCTGAATCTACTTTACGCAGCTGGAGTGAACCTTTCAATAAAGCAGCAAAGTCTAAGAAGTCTTCTCGAACCATTTCTTTCACAATGAACTGCTTCTTTTTACAAGTTTGCTGGATCAACTTCGCCCAGTCATGGGGATGTTTAATGCTGCCATTGTACTTTTTCTTTTTCATCTTAATCAGACTATGGTCTGAATCAGACTCCGTGTGTGTGTGTTTGTGTGTCCACACACCAAGAATTTGTCATTAATGGTCTATAAAGTTGGAAAATGTTGTAATGCCACCATGCACATAACAGCAATGTGGCTGTTTTTGTTTTTTCCACCACATGTGTTCGAGTACATGGTTATAGACTTAATTTTGGGCTTCAGGTCATTGATTAGAAAGCTGTACAAAGATGAACCAATTGCGTTCTGATATTCCTTCATGCCACAGATAGGAATATGGCTGCCCAGCATCACAATCATGCCCAGTAAGATTGTAGGTCCAAAGCTGTCTTTTATAAAAGGCAAGAGGACTCTGGACATAAGGTGTTGGAAGGCACTGCTGCATATCAAATGTTATTGTCTTTTTTGTTTTTTCACAATCTGACAACATCTTGTCAGGCTGTTGACCTGCAGGTGGTGGTCAATGGCGGTTGCCTGTCCTTTGCGTTCATATTTCAATAAACAATATTTAATAAAAAGCCGCCACTTAGCTGTTTTGCAAGTAGGAGAATATTTTTATAAAATGTAAAGTTTGTTGGGCATGTTTTGTTTCTTTCATTTTCTTAGTATTAATTAGTGTGCAATGTGTTAAGTCATTGCAAATATTATTATATGAGTGTGCACAATGTGTTATGTCACATAAAAACTGACATAACATATTTTGCACAGCCACATCACTGATTATGATAAATTAACACATTATTCACATATGCATAAACTCTAACATTATGGACTCTCAACTTAACGCACTACACACACACGTTCCCCGATATTTTCTGGTTCTGGTGTATGTGAGAACTCATTTTACGAGATTTGGTGACTTAACACATTTTTCACACCCAACATTGTACAAATGGTAATAATTAACGCTGTCAATGTGGGTAGACGTGATAGAGTTTTCTTGCAATTTTTGGAATTGATTATTTAGGATTATAACTTTTTTTTAATTTCAAGAATTTTGAAAGTCATTATCATTTCATTCTTCTTTCTTGTTTATTTTTTCTCTGTATTTCTCTGTTTATCTCAATATAATTATATTACTAAAAGTATAAACACCAAGTAAAGTTTTCTTTATTTTGTTTTATTTTAGAAAAGAATATGTTTTGAAGTGAAAAGAGAATGTTCAATTTCCCTGATAAAGGTTTTGTATGCTATGATCGCCGGGTGCGTTCACAATGGCTGACCGGAAGATTTTTCAGAACACCTCGTGGAGATATTCGGGTGAGGGGGAGCCAGGGGATATCTATAGAACTGGTGGGAGGGGTTAGAGGAGGGAACTGAGAACATGTGGGGAAGGGGGGGGGAGGAAGGTTATTTATCGGTGGGGGACAATGGACGGGATACACTGTCCCGCTTACTGTGAGTTCTGGGTGATATAAATAATCTGTGCTGTTCTGTGTCCAAATGTCCAACTCCTTTACAAAGTTTTTTTTTACGTACGCTCTTCTCCCCTAAGCCCCAACTCTTACACCCCCTCCCCTTTTCTAAATCCCTACTACAGCGTCTTTCAACTTAAACTTTGTATAGAGTAGTGGTCAAGCTACGATCCACATCAATAATTTATTGACCCGGGGACAGGTGATTCAATATATGTTTTTATATATATGTAATTATCTAGGTATTGAAGATATTTTATAATAGACTATTTACAATTTAATTTCGTGTTCCTCCCGAAATACTCATGTCTTCTTCTTATGATAACAATTAATAAAGATTATTAACGGTACTTGGACTTTGATGATCAAAAAATTACCTAATAATTCTAAAATAATACTTTAAACTTAGAAAAATGACCTAAAGATATAAATAAAAGGGCGAAGTGATCTTTGGTTCCTTCTCTTTCTCTTTTATTCTTTTATTATTTCCCTCACTCCTTTTTTCTTTATATCTCTCTTTTATAATTATCATTTTTCTCTTCCTCTGTCTCTCTCTTGTCCGTTTTCACGCTTTAATTTTTTTAGCACCAAGTCTTACTACCCGTTCGGGTTATGCGTTGCTCTTTCTCTCCATCACTCTTTAATTAGCTCTTTCTCTTGTTTTCTTTATTTTTCTTTCATTCTCACTCTCACATCATTATTTCTCTCCCTTTCTCTTTTTACTCTATCACTCTTTTTCCTCACTCTCACAGTTTTCTTTCATTATTTTTCTTTCATTCTCGCTCTCACATTTTCTCTAAATTCTTTATTTCACTCGTTCTCTCCCTTATCCCTTTAATTCTGTATTTCTCATTCGCAATTTCTCGATCTGAAATTAAATTTATCTATCTCTCTCACAAGCAATGGACGCCCCGGATCATCGGACGTCGCTCCCACCAAGCTTAGAGACGAGAAACACCGACGCTGGTATACCGGCGTCCGCGCTGTGACGTTAAGCGCCGACCATAGCGCGTGGTATTAGCACCGCCCCGTCAAGAGCTTACCCGTCCCTTACCGGGAAAATATGGAGCCGCGACACATTAATCTCCCGTTTCGTCATGGATGGAGGGGAGAGGGGAACATATTTAGTAGGGGGAGAAGGGAGAGGGAGCATTAACTACCCATGAATCTGTTCTTGTGTGGGGTTGTTGTTGTTGTTGATCCAAAACAATGAATTTGATCGTCCCTATTGAGCTAAGAAAAAGGTTTGCAAAGTGTATCGCGCGGGGGTGGAGTGACGTATGGATCTAAGACGTGGACAATCAGAAAGAGGGGACAAAGGTATTTTGAGAGTTTTGAAATGTTGTTGTGGAGAAGGTTAGATTGATGGACAGGTTGAGTGAGGACTGAGTAAGTATTGAGGAGGATAGGAGAGGAAAGACACTTGATGTGGATGGTAACGAAAAGAAAAACGTCTTGGTTGGGTCACACACTACGTAGGGATTGTTCAATGAAGAGGATCATGGAGGGGACGAGAGAACGGGAAAAAGAGGAATAAGTTTTGGAATGCTAACAGATATCAGGAAAGGAAGGCGCTACAAAAGTATGAAAGAAGACGCTCAAAACCGAGGGAAATGGAAGATGTCCAGTTGATACCTGTCTAAGGACAGATCCACAGGAGAAGAAAGAAGAATATTTTGTATGTTTCAAGGTCCGATGCTTTGGCTTGGTTGGTAGCGTATCTGCCCACTGAGGTAATAGTACGGGGTTCCATTCTCGGCGTGGTTGAAAAATGTAGCATAATTGAAATTGTGGTTTTACCCTCTTTCACAGTGATTAGTTAACGGCTGAGGGGTGAGTAGGAATGGTGGTTGGGTTTTGTGTCAATGGTTTAAAGAGGAGCAAGAGGGACCAGTTTACTTTAACAGTTCTGTCAATTAAGGTAGGAGTGTAGGGGACGCAAGTTAGGGGCAGTAATTTTGCAGTTTTTATGTCGAAGATTTTTTTTGGTCAAAATAAATCAAATATTTCTTCAGTAAAAACATGAAAGTCTAATTTTCTCCACATGGTGATATCAACAGTCGTTGAATATCTGTCATTAGCATAGCAGAATTAGATAAGAAACTTTTTAAATGAAGAGAAAAAGTTATCTTTAAATTATTCCAGGTCACCATTGACAGATATTCAACGACTGTTTATATCACCATATGAAGAAAATTAAACTATGTATTTACTATAGTAATATTTTATTTATTTTGACAAAAATAATATTTTTCTATAAAATGTGCATAAAATACTGCCCTTAGCTTGCGTTACTTACACGCCCACCTTAATTCAGCCCCAGTAAACAGCCCACGAGCCATTTCTGATACCAATATAAATACTTATGTCGATCGTCAGAATGCTCCTAGTAATAAGACTTCAAGAGCCCTGTAAGGTAATTAAAAATCTGCCCAAGTTAAAATTATATAGGCCTACATATGTTAATTTTTGTATATTAAAATTTGATAACATTACTAATACTATTATGTTCAACATTTAGTATAAATATTAAGACTGTTTTAAAGATAAGAGTATGGCATAATGAATGAGGTAGATTTTATAAATGTTCATATCTAAATTGGACTATACTTAATATTAGTTGGTTAATTTCCTTTTATACTCATCAGTTATCACGAATAGACTTTTTACTACTAAAAAAAGTTGATCAAATCAACATCTCTTTGTTTCGTTACACGCTCACATAGGTAACCGTTTCAAAACCCACGTCAACATTCAACTGTTTTGGGTAATGTCTGCTTTTACCAACCTCCTTTAATAAATTGTTCTCAAACTCAAAGATTTCTCCCAGTAGATTATTGTTTTGATGTAAATGTGAGCGAGAGGACAAAGGCCAACCCCCCCTCCCTTCTCTCTCCTGTGTTTGTTTCAAGGGGATGGGGGGAGTGATTGGGTTACAGCTTGAGGATAGAGTTACGACTGTCACTGGCAGATCCTACAGCGATAGAAAGAGAGAGAGAGAGAGCGTGGGTGTCAACTCTGAGTGACGTCACACAGGGCACAGGAGTATTGGCTGGAAGGGGAGTAGGGGGAGGGAGTGTTGGAGCGAAATATGCCCTGAAGGAGACAACGTGGCAAGGGGATTGAGACGTTTTTCTTAGTACCAGAGATAAAACGGGCTAACCTCCTACCGTGAAACGTTTCAACTAAAATTGGGGAAACCCAGCGATGAGTAAAATCTATTGGATAACAAAACATTCGCATGTAAAACTTTAAATTGAAGAATATTAATTAAGAAAAAAATAATTTAAAAGAAACATCTGTGAAAGTTTTCTTGGATCGATTGAATTATTTTTTTTAGTTTTTTTTAAGTTTTTTCTCCTCCTTAACCGCATATAAATATCCATTCGGGTTCTGCGTAAAAATAAATTACACTCCACCCAAGAGCACCTCTGAAGGAATTGTAGGTCTTACGGAGAAAAGATTTATCTTCGCGCTCTCTTTTTCTCAGTTAACCGTTGCCAAATTTCTTCACTTTTAGTTATGTCTGAAGGTAGTGTGCTAGGCTAAGAATGAGCTATTGACAACCTCGATGAACCAGCGTTGCGAGATTTCTCTTATACTTAATGGAAGATTGACTACTTGAAAACAAGAGAATGGCAACGATGTTGACCAATAATAACAACCATACAGGTCCCTCAGAGATGATATCCAGTATAATAGAGTATGAATCAGGAAAGTAAAATTTAGAGAAAATGTTCCCACATTTTCATGGAGGTAGAGCTGAGGAATATTTAAGGGGAAACATATTTAATGTCCCCATCTGGGATTCGATCCCAGACCTCCCTGTTGCTGAAAAACCAGACTAAGCTGTGCATGATATTCACACCACGTGCCCATCGTTGCTGGTAGTTTTTAAAGCTAGTATTAATAAATTTGTTTTTGAGAGGGCATATTAAAAATCATGAGGGATGTGTATTTCATTAAATGTAATGCATTTTTAAGTAACTGCACACTGTAAAACTATATTGTCACCCCCTACTTCACCTCGGGTGCTTCTTGTCGGGAGGGTCTTGGAGGAAGGCCAAGGAACGATTGAGATACAGTTATAGAACTTTTTTGAACACAAAGTCCAATGGATATCTTAAAAAATCAAGTGATACAAAATTTGAATTAACAATTTTTATGAGTATGCAGGCAGCTGGTACATAATAAATCAACAACCTCAATATATGCTGCATATAAACACACACATGCTATAGGCCTATATGCTATATAAAACACTCATAAACAATATTTACTGTACAAACATAACAAAGTAAGAAAAACTCAAACACAAAATTTAAAAACTTTTAAATGCTATCATACGAAATGCTGACTTAAATCAGAATAGATGAAAGCCGAGCCAATGCACCCCCTACATTAGGCAACCCACTCGCCACCAGTGCAGAATTTCCCACCTTCTCATTTATTATTTTTCAATAGGCTAACTATAACTTTATTTGACATCGGTGTGGTTTAGTAATGATCGTTAAGTTAGGTTTGAAATGAATACAAACACGAAAAAGTTAACGTAGACACTCGGAACTATCTAAATATTTCCTTCTAAAATTAGGATAAAAAGTTATTTTTTACCATTGATTCAAATAGGAATTGAATAGTAAATCATGATGGGTTCAAATTATCCAATATCGATTTAACCAAATCCTATTGTATTTGAATCGAAAATGGTTTTTAAAGGTTTTATTGAAAAATAGTACTGGATCGAGTATATTACAATATTATAAATTTATGTTACGATACTCATGTCTAAAATAGAATTAACACCGTCGTGTCAGCAACCTGTGTTAGAGTAGCTAGGACCTGGGTTGATACCCGAGAGGTTCGTTTTTCTCCAATGATTCCCTCCCAAGCCGTTGCATAGTAACTTTCGTACACGGCTCCTATGTTTGTCAGTTAACACTTCTATTGGTCGTGTCTCTCCAAGTCGGTAATCTGGCCTCCACCACTAAGTCCTAAATCGTAAATACATCGAGCTTCCAGGTTCTCGATCCTCTAAGCTTCTGAGCTCCCGAGCTTCTAGAGCCAGACAAAAGACTGACGTATTTGATCATCATGAGAGGGTCTATAACCACTCGACGTTCTAATCCCTAACCAATCAACAGCAATTGCTTCTTTAAGGGTTGAGACCGTTAGTGTTTTATTAAGTGCCGTAACAAGATTATTTGGCACTGAGCTAATTAAACTAATTATGCATCTTGTTTAAAATTTCGTTATTGTTTGTAAGCAAATGCTCTTGCCACTGATAGTTGATGGTCTACTTCAGCATTATTTAATCTAGAAAATGAGTGAGATGACTAAGTCACTACCAAATAGTTCTGAGACGTTTGCAATTGCATGCTATCCCTTCTAATTATATGTAATATTATATACTACATTTTTATGCTATCATATCCAAATATGTTTTCCGTATTGAAACCTATTAGGAGGTTCGGCTCCAACCAGCTTGTTATTTTTTTTTTCCCTTTCCACGTGAATAATTTTACATTGCCTTAAAATTTGTCTTCCTAATTATTCTCCCAGGCTATGTGGCTTAAGTTTCTGGTAGACATTTTATAGACATAGAATAAGTTCATGAAGAGAGATTTGTTATGCCAAACCATGGGCCCTTTTTCTGAGATTTAGTGGCGACTCGTGGCTGATTGGGACTGTACTAGTAAACTTTTCTCTCACCTTCAGTATACATTTTATAAATGAAAGAATGTTTATTGATATTAAAGGTTAAATTTGATACTGAGAGGTAGGGAACAATTTACCGTTACAGTAATCAAGACTTAAGTTCCGTATACAAAATATTTAAGCTGCCCCTGTTGATATATTTGATTAATTAGTTCTAATTAATTGTGTTCAAAAGGCTGAGATCCATACCGAGTCTGTCACCTTTAACGGATGGTGTGGATATTGACTCTCAGGATGTACCGTAACATGTGGGATCCACTTCAGCAGGAAAGGAGGAACAAAAACAATGAAAAAACTTCATATAAACATACGCCCCATTTGACCTTATTTCCTAGATATAGTTATGTTTGTACACAAGTATTGTGGAACGGCTTAACATAATAGGAAGAAATAAAAATGGCCGCCTTCAGCCAGAATAAAAGCCTGCAGTCGTATAGTAGAATGACGCACATTTATTTAAACAAACCATTTACTACCCACCTAATCTTTTATTTAAAAAATTATCTAATGAATAAAATTATGAAAAGCTATTGATATTTAATATTTAAAATTATATTAAGATAATACCAAGACACTGTCATTGGGGGAGGAACTTCAATTGTAAAATGGGGGTGCTATTATTAAAAAGGAATTTTTGAGGGGCATGTTTGCTCCATCCACCTGTCAAGTGTTTGAAAATTGGATGCCCCTTGAAGATATTTAGAGTGTTATCACCTGGAGGATCTTCCCCTAGAAAATTTTTGAAATTTGGATGTCTTCATGAGCTATTAATATAAAGTTATTTTTGAAAATTAAATGCTTCTAAGAGCTATTTGAGGTGATACTAACCCGGAAAATTTTTGAACAATGAATGTCTCTAGAAGATAATTGAAGGGTTTATTTACAATCGTATATTTATCGTTAATATCAAAGGGAAGTTGAACTAATAAATTAATAGGGGGGTAAGTTTATTCCAGTGGTGGTGTGGGGACAGGAGCCAAATTATTTACAGAGGGGGCTATGCCCCCTGATGGTCCCAGCTCTACCACCACTGTCTTTTGCACCTTCAACGTAACAAGTAACGTCGACTGTGTCTTTGGTCACTCTACTGCCGAGTCAGGGAAACTACGAGGCAGCAAAAGAAGATGAACCCGAGCAAAGACATCACTGAGGAAAAGAAGGAAAGGGAGATTGAAAGTAAGGTACTTTAAGGTTCAAAGAGCAATAAAATGATGCGCAAAGTAACATAAACAGAGTTAAACTGTCTTTAGATCTAACAAAGTTGGTACTGACATCGTAGCTTTGATGTTAACTTCTAAGAACGGAATGAAAAAAAAATATTGGTGAGTAGTTGATACAATTGTGCGTTTTTTTTGTCAACCGGCTCCTTTACGCTTTTTCTTTAATTAAACGGATGAGACTTATATAAATTCAAAATAAAATTTTGATCTCTCTTTTACTTTCTCATAATAAAAGTATTGTAATTGTGAATATTTTTAACCTCAAGATTTTAATGGATCTTTTACGTTTTATGTGCCCCCTGGACCCAAAAAAGTGGGTCCTCTAATTTTGTCTGTCTGTCTGTTTGTTTCATTGTGTGTATGTGTCTGTTCCTGGGGTTGGAACTAAAACGATTTGATTGGATATATATATGCTTTATGACTATACATAATTTCTATTTTAATTCTTGTTCCTGAATTAAAACTAGTTTACAAATGAGAGTTTATGAGAGCAAAAATTTTTTGAAAAAGAAATATAACAATTTGGTTTGGAATGTATATCCGGGTAGTTTTTGACATGATAATTAATACTGTATGCTTTTTTTAAAAATGAAAATCCTTCTAAGAATAACTTACTAGTAGCTTATTATAACCATTGAGTTATATATTGTTGTTGTATTTTAATCATTCATTCCCCGAGCTTCACCTTTTATGATATATACTTAACCGTATAGCGTTGTTTTATTCCATAGTCTCTTATTGTTAAAAATTCAAAGTCTTTATAAAATGTACCTAACGATTAAAAGAAAAAGTTCATCTTGGGAGATTTTGACCTGAAAAATAACACTGTCTACTTGTTTTTTGTAGGAAAACTCATTTAAGGGTAGTTTACTGATGAATAATTTTTATAATTGGACATTTTTCGGTGATGGTTAATATTTTTTGTTAAAAATGGGTATTTATGGATGATTTTACAAAATAAATAAAACTATGTTTTTATATAAAAAATAACCAATTTGAGATTATTTTGCAGATAGTTAATTTTTGAAAATGATGCCACAAACTTGATGTAGCCAATGTTGGAATAATATTTTATTAGACTGTATTTTGAATTTTATAAGTATATGTTTCCGAATAGGTATAGGTTTATTATGTGTCGTTTGTAAGGGTGAATGTATATTGTTAGGGTTGTATAGCTGAGGGACTAGTGGAGATTTGTTGGTGTAGGGAAGAATGTTCATTAATCACGGTTAAAGAGAGAGTAGGAATGTGACTGGGAAAAGCTAGATGGGACTGGTTGAACGCTTGGGTGCGGCTTAAGGTTGGGTGCTAGTGAACGCGAATTTAGTGCGCTAATTTTGCAGTTTTTATAGCATAAACATTTGTTGAACAAAATAAATCAAATTTTTCTTCTATAGAAACAAATAGTTTAGTTTTCTGCGCGTGCTAATCTCAACAGTTTTTGAATATCTGGCATGAGCATTTGGTGACAATCTTTTTAAATTAAGAGAAAAAGTTGTCATTAAATTCTAGGACCCCCTTGACAGATATTCAAGGACTGTTGAGATTAGCATGTGCAGAAAACTAAAATATATGTTTCTATAGAAGAAAAATTTGATTTATTTTGGCCAAAAATGTTTATGCTGTAAAAATTTCAAAAATATTTCCCTAAACTCACGCTCACTAGCACCCCATCTTAAGGACACTCGTAGAAAAGGACGGCAAGGGTGCGGGCGTGCTGGATAACGAGTCTCATAAGTTCATGGCTACACACATAGAGTTGAATTATTGTTAATTATAATAAATATATATATATTAAACTGTGTCTGCTTGTTTTTATTAAAGCAACAACGCAAGGCATACAGTGATCACGTGGCAATTACTATATCATGTAACTAATATCAGACACCCCAAAATAATCTAATTATTAATAAAGTTGAGACGCAACAACATATAATAGACTAAATTGAGAAATAATATACAAATTTTGTATTCTACCATTTATTTTATTTGAGTTTAAATTATGAATATGAAGGAGAGTGTAAAACCCTTTAGGAAAAACCACCTTTAGTTGACCCGACTAGGATTCGAGCCCTTGTCTTCCCGTTTTCATCAGGCCAGTCTAATACGAGATTGACGCCTTAAACCGTTTAGACACTGAAGTGGGTCATTCTTTTGTTCCGCCGGAACGTATACAATGGGTATCATTAAATATAAAGTCATTCCTAAAATTATCATTCATAAAATTAAAGTTGAAATAATTTAATTTCAAATATTATTTATAAATAAAATAAAAACTAAACAACAGTTATAAAAATAAAAATAATAATAACATAAAAAATATGTTAACAGAGAAATAGTTGTAGAAATAAATAATTAGGACTAAAAAAAATTCACTCAATATTTGCAAATTGTAAGTAGGCCCTATGATGTTTTTATTATTTTATCGTCACTGATATTATAATTATGTCTTCTGACACCTTATCTCAATCAGTAGCGTGTCAATCTTCTGAGCAAAAGGGCCTGGGTATGATTCCCAGTCTGGTTGAAAAAATGTATCATTAGTTAAATGAGAGTTTCCCCCATTCTCTGTAATAAACTAACGGTATGGTTGCTGGTTGTTGTGTCTGTTCTCGTTCTATAATCAATATAATATATAATATAATACAATATAATATAATATAATATGATATAATATGATATAATATAATATAATATAATATAATATAATATAATATAATATAATATTATATAATATTATATTATATTATATTATATAATATATATAATATAATCAATCAGTTCAGAAAGTGCATGTTAATTATCTTGTATAAAATAAAACATATTATTAAGTCAAATGTGACAGAGACAGAAAATGTTACCTGACGTAGCTTTTGTAGCTACTTTAAAGCTTCTCTTCTACTGCACTTGCTTTAAAGTAAGCGCTACGTAAAGTAATACTTCAAATACTCGTCGCTTACAACAGATGATTTGGTTCAAAGGAATCATTAATATCTGTACAGCAAAGAGATGTTAATAATCTGAAGGCACAATTTGCGTCAGCGCTCGAGACTTTGCATAGTGTTCTTTAGAGAGTTAATTATGACGTTGGTGACATTGTTTATCTTTTAGCAACTGGGTTTATCGTCTAAAAGGAAAACAAGAGGATTAAGTGATTTGCCATCAAGGATGCTTACACCATGTAGGCAATTAAAAATAAATGGTACATGGTCCGCACGGACTTTCTCGCTTTAGTGTTAAAAACGTAAATTTGTAATATTATATATATATATATATATATATA
>CABFWB010001521.1:92619-110320 GCA_902151455.1 Timema bartmani
ATATATATATATATATATAAATATATATATATATATATTTGTGTATAGCTTGAAGATTTTTGGTTTTATAAGGAAAAGTTTCTTATAAAATTTTTGTATTATAGATATATTTACGTATTTACAATGATAAGTACTTTCATATATCAATAGTTTCGGAGATATGATTAAAAAAATGATAATTTAAACATTAGACTGGAGCCCTGAAGTCATTTGCCGAAATATTGAGAGTAGCCATTTTGTTTGGAATATTTATAAATGTTTTGAAATTCAATTTAATCAAAATCGCTAGAGCCGATTTTGAGAAAATTGATTTTTTTCTATTTTTGCTCTTCAGTAAACTACCCTTCATTTTAGGGTTAGATATCTAATTACAAAAACCCCTCGGAACAACCCTATGAAAACACTATATACCAAGTTTTAGCCCGATTGGTAAAATACTTTAGGCTCTAGTTCAAGGTACAGAAAGACAGACAGACGGATATTTAAAAAAAACTTTTTTTGGATTCGGGGGGTCATGAAACGTCGACATTCATCAAAATCTCGAGTTCGATTGTTTTGACGATCACAATACTTTATCTGGTCTGTAAGATAGCGAGAAAGTAAAAAGGATATTGTAAAATAAGAAAGTAAAATGGTGCTGTTATAAAACGCCTAGTTAATAGGTTTTATCATTTTGACTTTAATTGGCAAAGTGACAAAAACAAAAGATTATCCAGTGATACAGGGGTCATAGTTTGAATCCCTGTCAGGTGTAATGACTTCCCATTATAGCTTCACGCAAAATCTGAGTACCTTTCTTCAAAATGCTATATCACTCATACGTAGCCATTAGCTTAATTAACATGTAATGTACCCGCTTTGGTAGCCGCGTGGTCTAACGCGCTAATCTCGTATTGGACTACACTGCCAAAGACGGAGAGATCGGGGCTCAATCCCAGTCGCGTGCACTAAAGGTGGTTTTCCTAAATGGCTTTCAACTCTCCCTTCACGCCAATGCGGTTACACTTCCTCTAAATTAAGCCTTTCTAATCCCTAACCCATTAATGCAATTAGTATAAGGCATATAATCTGAAAGGATAGTAAGACGTGGTACTAAAAAATGTGATAAATTCCTTTGCATGGTCTAAGGCGTCACTTTTGCAATAGACTAGACCGCCGATGAAAGGGAGATTGAGGTTCTATCCCGGTCGGGTGTATTGAGGGTGGTTTTTACTGAATGTTTTTCTTTCTCCCACAAAAATGCGGGCACACTTCATCTAATTTCAACTTTCTTCATCCCTAACATATACGTATAGCCCGAACTCGAGATAGGGATAGGTGGCGTACTTTTTGTAATTGCGGCAATGAGCTCTCGAGTCCCTAATGCCATGGAGTAAGTAAGTATACTATCGCTGCTCGCTCCCACTATCCATTATCTAAATGACAATCTGTCAAGATAGCTTATTGAAGGGTGGGGGTTATCGGGTGGAGAGTTTAAAATAGTCAAACTCGTTGTGTTGATGGAGTTATTGTAGACTAAAGTACATAGTATGATGTCGATAGTTAATTGGTAAAATACTACGAAAGTTATAGCCCAAGTCAATCAGTCTAGCAAACAGTCCTTGAATACTTTTATATCGGTGGACTACTCCATCTCGTCCTGGACAAGAACTACATAAGTCCTACCTCAATGGTCCTTGTCGGCAACTATTAAAACACTCTTAACACTCTCCAAAGACTCTCCGAAAATCAAGACCACTTTGTCCTAGTTTCGTACCTACTTATAGCTTTAAAAATGTGTCATACTTACTGATGTTTTGATAAATGTAATTTACTGTTATATAGCTAGCTACACACAAGCAAATCTGACTTTCAAAACATACCTGTAAACTTATTGTAGACTGTTCTGAATAGCTTGGCTCAATCAAACTTTCATTGTTACAAGGGAACTGTGTCTCTTATATCCTAACATTACTAATCACTAACAATATAATAAAAGAGGTGATACCCCCTTTAGTAAAATGTGTGTTATTTACTACATTACATTCTTCTTCGATGTTTGTACAAAAATTATGACCATAAAAATTGACGCCTATCATGTATACATTATTTATGAATGGAACATGAAACTTTCAAAAATTTGGTCATCATAGTTTATTTAATAATTTAAAGAAAAATACATTCATGCTATAACGTAAGTTTGGAGTTTGTATCTTCATATTGTACAGTTAGATTCTTGACTGGTTTGCATTTAAATGATAAACTCTCAGACTTTAACATTTCCTTTTATAAAACACAAGGAAATGCTCTATAACGTAAATCTTTAGTAACAATTTTGTAAAATGTATTATTATTAATATTAGTTAATAAAATATTTAATGATGTAGATTTTTTCCTTTCATATTATTCCAAATTAAAAGTTTCCACCCTTAATAAATTTCAAGTTAATGAACCATTTTATAAAATTTAACTTATACAATCCTTATGTGTTAAAATCGTTTCCACTGGTTTAACAATCCTGGGTGGTCCTTTTCTTTTTTAATATTATTAACAAGTTTCTGTGACGCCTTTGCAAAATCTTAGCTTTTGTTGACAGGTTTAAATCCCTCTTCTTAATAAAATGACCACAACAAGGCACTCCTAGCTGTTCTGGCGCGGTTTATTATTCCTTCTCTTGTTTCAAAAGCTGATGAAATATGGTGTAATATCATGAAACTAGAAGATTCTAGAATCTTTCTTGTTTGACTATAACCAAACACTTGTCCTGAAACCCCGCTGCAGCTAAGGTTTGTGACGCGCTAACATCCAAATTTCATAATTTTTAAACTGCTGCGTATTGATAAATTTTCGTTCCGACTATGCTAAATACTGTGTAATCGTGTGTCATTTTATTGGAATAATTCCAACATAGTTATAGACCTGTTATTTTCATGATAGAATAGACCTTGTGTTCCAGTGTGACGAAACTGCAACAAGATCTTTGATAGATCATCAAAGTTACGTCATATTTCTTTTATCAAAGATTTTTTTTATAAAATAAATATAATGGTGTGATACCACCTTAAGATATATTTTTATAGAGCTTAGTTCACACACTGCATCGAGTCGTGAGTGTTCCTTAGTCCCAAAGGGATCGATCTAGAGTACCAGATTGATGTGAGTACAAAGTTCCGAGCCGTAAAGCCCCGTATTCCTACCGTATAAGTTGGATTAACTTCGACTTTCTAAAGACTAATGTTACGAAGAACTGATCATACGTCCGCATCAGTGGGCAGCGCTGCGGTAGAAGATTTCAACCTCACTTGGTCTGGTCTGCTGGTGACGAAAATATCAGGGTTCAGATCTCAGACTGAATGGTTTCACACTTACTTCAACGTAAATTAAGCTACATTTTCTCCTAGTCCTATCTTTCTCTTCAGCTTAGATATTCTAATAACATGGAAGCAATGCACACACAAAATCCTTATCGAACAAATATAGCATTAAAATGCGCATCAAGATTAAAGCATCTGATGGAATCAAATAAATCTTTATTCATTTCTACTTTCTCGCACCCCTCGAGTAGATAAATTATTGTGATCGCCAACAAAATTGAACTTGAGATTTGGATAAATGTTGATGTTTCCTGACCCCCCTGAAACAGAAAAAGTACTTTTCACGATGCTGTCTGTCTGTTACTAAGACTATAGTCAAAACAATTTTACCGATCGGGATAAAATTTGGTATCTGTGGTTTACATAAGTTTCCTCAAAGGGATTTTTGACACTAGAGTTGATAATTTGGAAGTAAAAAATCTGGATCGCCAATAAAAAATATTATGATTCATAAAATTATCCACAGTAGTATCAATATTCAAGATTCCAATAGAGCGGGTAACGAAGCCTAGCGTCTGCGTCACCCCCGTATATGGATTTATTGCCTTATTATATTCCTTCAGAATTTGTGATATTTAGCAACAAAATAATAATATGTAAGTTCGTTTCTTAAATAAAGCGGAAATGTTTCTACCTTAACACTGAGTTTTGGCAAGTACCCCATCTATGCATATTTTTTTAAGTATAGGTACTGTATTTTCGAGAATCCGGACAAATTTATAATCCAGAATGGGTCGATTCCCAATTGGTCTGAATTATCAACGCTCTACTGTATATATCTAACCCTAAAAGTAAGTTTACTTAAGGGCGAAAAGAGATAAAGGTGATTTTCTCAAATTTTGCTCAAACGAGCTTGATTAAATTTAGTATTTAAGCACTGTTTAACATCACAAACAAAATGAAAACTCTCATTTCTATGAAAATGACTTCTAGGGCTCTTTAACTTCTCGGGAATTTACAATTTTGATCATAACTCCGCAACTCTTTGTTGATTTATAAAAAAAATTAAAAAACTTTTATTAAAGATAAATAAAACTAAGCATTGCTGCTGAAGCCAAAGGTGTTTAATTTATTTTGTTTATTAAATATATTTGATTTTAAAAACTATCGAAGTATGGACCTTCAAAACAAAAGGTAAAATTATGAAATTATTATTGATGGTGTCTAGTGAATTTTGTTGAAACCGTTTCCTTTTGATTAATGTGACCAGTAGACGAGGTACTATACTTTCTCTTTTGTTGGCATGATATCACGTGATTAAGGTCACGGAGCGAGTGAACAAAGCTGTAATGGCTTAAAACACTTAAGGACATTACGTTAGCAAAGTTCATTGCAAGACATTTATCTTAGGGGATCCAGCCTGGTCTAAAATCATTGGCCCTTTTTTTGTATTAGTACTTTTATTAGTTGTGTTGTGACGGGGATTGTTGCCAGGGTAAGGCAGAGCTAGTTTAAATTGTAACTGTGAATTGTTCTCATCACTCAATAGAACGCTCATTGGTTAGCTATCAAGAAATACATCATCGTGTGAGGAGTGTGTAGTAGAGCCTGTATGTGTGGTTTGTCGTCTGGGGACCAAGCGATGAAAATATATCACAGCTACCGTTTTAAGACGCTCTTAATAATCTGTCAACGCTACACGCCACGCCACTGTTCATTATAATGTGTATGATCAGGAAAGGGATTGAAAGGATAACAAAGAGACGATGAAACTTCCTTAGCGGGAAGTCGTAGCAAACTATGAACTATTCTTAAAATAGAATAATCATTAAACTTTCCTTAAATAATTCTAGCTCATAAAGTCGAAAAATATTATTCTGTTTCTCAATCAGGTATAAATTTGGAGATTTGGCTGTGTCCATTTAAAAAAAATTAAATTAAAGAAAATCAGTCACCAACAAATTACCTTTAAATTAATTTGTTTTTGAAAAAACAAGTATTATATGTTATTTATTATGTACCCCTCCACCACAACCTACAGATATTTAGTGTGAACAAAAGAGTTTCACTTTCAATCACTAAACTACCCTTGAATTTAAAGCTAGCATTAAAAGCATTTTTCGGCCTCAAGACATGACCATAGACGTTTTAATTTGAAAGAAATCTAGCAAGCCATTTAGACTGAAGCCCTAGGAACACGGCAGATATACAAGGCATCGGGGGAGGGGACGGTCATATAAAATATCAAGACCAATCATAATTTTGAGATAAAATTTATATTCCAAATTACAACACTCTTTCTGTATGAGAAAGTAAAAAAGCGTGCCGATATTTGTGTGTGGTTGACCTACTTGTCAGAAGAGAGTTCGGAGTGTCTTCTAGTTCCCCTAACTCAACTGTGGACTCCCCCTATTCTCCCCCCTTGACGTGGCTATATTTGGAACCTCCAGGCAGGCAGTGGCGGCAGAATCCAGCACAGGAGCCAGAAGTAATCTGCATTGATCTCGTGGCTCGGGAGTTGTTCATTATTCATGGCCAGTGAAGCTTCTCTAATCACCCGTCCAGTCTCTGCCCAGCGCCACCTCCACCCACTCTTAGTATTTATATCGGGACCGCTGCTGGTGGGAACCCGACCATCGGGAAAATAATTGATCACTGCGAAGAGAGATAGATCTATCGTCATGGTTGTATTCCGGGGAACGATTCCAAACTCCCCCACGCACCAAGTATTTAGAAATCCCTCCAAAAGTTTATCCGTTAAAAAGAATTTCTTCTAACCTTGTGAGAAATAAATAAATAATAAACAGCCATCCTTTTCCATCCTATACGAACCTGGTAGTTTTGGAAAGATAATTTTGCACCGCGTTTTACTACCTGTTCAGGTTATACGCCTATGTACCATTTACACTAATTGGTTGAGGATCAGGAAGATTTATTTTAAATAAATGTACCCACATTTGCGTAAAGGGAGAGTGGAAAACCATTTATGAAAAAACACCCTCAGTGTACCCGACTGGGAACAAACCCCGATCTCCCCATCTTCAGCAGTCCAGTCCAGCACGAGATTAGCGCGTTAGAACAAGTTGCCACCGAAGCGGTTTCCGGTAGGTTTCATAAATTACCTTAAAGAGCAAATAATTTTAAATATTTATAGTATGGGGCCATCCTAAAATTACGTAAGATCTTTTTATAATGATTTTAGACCACCCCACCCCCCCCCACCACCTCGTAAGGGATCGTAAGATTTTTCCCTTACCCCTCCTCCCACCCCCCTATATTTTAAGTATTTTTTCACGATTTGGTAAATTTGATTATTCTTGCATAAGGATTGGTAGCAAGGCAAGTGATATGAAATGTTATAACTAATAGACTAATTTTCTGACAAAAAAAAATAGATTTGGTCCCACCATAGAAAACGTAAGAAAATACTTAAACACACTTTCTGGCTTACGTCCAACTCTTAGGCTACATAATTTAAGGTCGGGTGGAAGTGGATGTAAGAAAAGTCAGATTTTTATGCAGTTTTTTAAAGTAAATATTTTGTTGGTCTAAGTCTGGGGTTCCCAACTATTTTTGATGGAGGTCGGTTTTAAAAACTTGACATATTTCCACGGTCCGGCAAAACTTTAACAGTGACTTAAGTTCAAGCCCTATAGGACTATACTAATTCAAAAACGTGATTTTTTTTTTTCCTTTTAGTTATCCTACTTATTTATGTTCGCTGGCCTTCCATATTTACTACCCATTCAGCACCGAAATATCATTTCTTCTGTCTATCACTATCTCGTCAAGGTCCTTAAAAATGTGTCTGTGGTCCAGATGCAAGCCGCGGTCTGACATTTGGTGACCACTGATATAAGTAAATAAAAAAATTGCTTCAGTACAAATATAGAATTTAATTTTCTTCACACAGTAATATTAATAATATTTAATATGTCTCACTCATGAGCATAGCGAGATTAGATGAGAAACTTTTTAAGTGAAGTGAAGAAGTTATCATCAAATTGTAGGACACTTTTGACAGATATTCAACAACTGATGATATCATCATGTAAATACAATTAAACTCTTTGTTTCTACTGGAGCAATATTTGATTTATTTTGGCAAAAAAAAAGTTTTGCTATAAAAACTGCAAACATACCGGCCTTTTCAAGGGTCCCCTTCCACCCCACCTTAAGGACGGTTCCAATGTAGTCTCTCTAATCAAACAAATGCTAGGCATCCATGTTACGCAATTTGGTTTAAGATTGGGTGCTAGTAAGCGTGAGTTTAGGGCAGTATTTTCGAAGTTTTTATAGCATAAACATTTTTTGGCAAAAATAAATAGAATATTTTTTCTATATAAACATAGAGTTTAGTTTTCCGCACATGCTGATCTCAACAGTTTTTTAATATCTGTCAAGGGTGTCCTGGAATTTAGTGACAACTTTTTCCCTGCATTTAAAAAGTTTGTCACCAAATGCCGTGATGCTCATGAGAGATATTCAAGAACTCTTGAGATTAGCATCTGCAGAAAGCTAAACTCTATGTTTCTATAGAAGAAATATTCTATCTATATTTGGCAAAAAATGTTTATGCTATAAAAACTGCAAAATTAATGCACTAAACTGGAGCTCACTAGCACCCCACCTTAATGTCAGGACAGGAGTGCGTAATTTCACTAAATATCGTGTAGTCGTACCACAGTCTAATACATAGAGTAGCGAACCTCCCAAGCAAATATTTGCGACCGGCGCGATGAGAGCGCTCCTAGCGGACAGCAAGCATCACCAATATTATCTCAATTAATTTATATGCCTATATTATATGGTCGGACAGTCTTTGTAAGCTGTTGTTGTTGTTCAGTGTGGAGCGCAATGATGGAAAACACTTTACATTTTATCGAGTTATATTGAGGAAAGTAAATTTTATGGGATACGAGGAATCCCAGATATTACAATAAAGTATAAAACAAAAATAAAATATCTGTTCCATATTTGCGAAGTTAAGGCCTGTTCATTTTATAATTCTTTGCTATTAATAAAAAATTTAAAACTAATTTATAATATGAGTACACAAACAATAATAATAATAATAAAATATTTACCACATAATTCTTCACATAATTGTACATTTATGGACGTACTAAAATAAAATAAATGGGAAAACAGAACTAAATAATGAAGAGAGGAAAAAAATAGTTAAAACACACGTTCATACCACACACATAAACATGTCATACATACTATGGGCATATATTTAGTGGCTCAAAATATTCCACAGAAATTTCTTCCAAATCATCAATTTTTAGGAATGTGTGTGTAAAATAAAAATTATTATTATTATAGTGTATTAAAATCTATTTAGTTTGTATAGTTACTAAATATGATTATTATCATCATTGTTTTATTTTTAACAAATAATTTACTATCTCCATAATATTTATATATGAATACTAAATATATGTCCATATTATATATGACATATGAATGTGTGTAGTATGATTGTGTGCCTTAATTATTTTTTCCTCTCTCCATTATTTAATTATTGTTTCCTCATTTATTTTGCTTTATATATTTATATATATATATAATAGAACATGAACTGTCATGCTCTTTGGTGAATAGAGATGTTCCTCTTTCCTCAACGTTTCTGTAAGAGTGTATATTATTTCATGTATGCTCTTTAGTGGAATGTGATGACTTTGTTTTCCATTATGTTTATTCAACAACGTATCCTATTTGGTTTCACAAATCTTACGAGTTTTTAGTAAAATGTATCTATTTTAAGTTAAAATAGAAGGTCTGTGCATTGCACCATAGGTACCATTTATTAAATTTGTACACACACCACCTGTTATTAATCACGTGGTATCTTAACTAACAATTTTAAATGGGAAAATATAAAATAATTTTCCCAGCTAAACTAATTGAAATAAAACAACTTTATTTCAGGACAGAGTAAACATTTTTGCTATTTCATCATTTTGTTTTCAGTTTTAAGTTAAAATAACAATAGCTTTCTTGTAATGAAATTTATTAGGAATTGCAATTAAAGGAAGATAAATAAAAATATTACATGCCAAGAAAGTGGCATTTTTTTTCTCTTCTATCACTGATGTTTTCATTTTGATTTTGATTTATATGTCTGCCTTTAATTGGTTCTTTGTAGAAATCAGTAACCCCAGTCCTTTAGAAAGTTAAAATCGATCCAACTTTAATGGAGGGTTAAGGAATTACGGACTTAAGTATCGGGACTTTGTGGACAGAGAAATCTTTTACTGTGGAGTCACTCTCTTCTTACGGACTTACGGATCGGGGCTTTGTAGACAGAACAATATGTTATTGTGGAGTCACTTTCTTCTTACAGACTTACGGATCGGGACTTTGTAGACAGAGCAATATGTTATTGTGGAGTCACTCTCTTCTTACGGATTACGGACTCTACGTAGATGGAGTATATGTACGGGTCTATACTCTGGGGGGGTGGGGGGGTTTATACTCTAGGGGTGCATGCAAGAGAGCTCCAGAATATTTCATAAGCGGGTTCATCATGCGAGCAGCTGTTCAGTGATGCTGCGCTACTGGTGGCACGGATAAACGGGTTTGAGATCTCTTACGACAGTAATTTCCAAAGTGTGGTCCACGGGTGGCCTATTTAAGTGGTCCGCAGGATCTCAGGAAGTTTAGTAAAAATAATTAATTAAAGAATATTGACCACATATAATAACCATATTTTTTTTAAATTAATCAAACTAAATATTAAATACCAGCTGTATTTCTTTCGTGACAAGACATAAGTTTTTACCAACCTTAAGTCAACAAATCTGAACAATTATTTATAAAAAAAGTTATGAATTTGATGATGTTAAGTATATTAAGAAACTATTAATTACCCACTAATTTAAAGCAGATATATTATATTATTTACAATATCTCGTTTTATAAATTAATTTTTTTATTGTATTAATAGTTGCCAAATGTAATTGCTCGCTCCACTCGGTAAATACGTTTTATTTACAAATCTATAAGTCTACATATTGAAATTAAATTAATCTAAAAGAAAGTATGCCGTTCTATTGAGGATCTGATCAAAATTCTAGCGATTAAAAAATAGGTTATAAAATGGTGACTACAATATAAAGAACAAGGAATCATAAATCATAATTTCAGTGGTGTGGCTTAGAATATTGCAAGGGTAGGTAGAGTTAGTTGAAATAGTATCTGTGAGTAAGTATTTTTCTCATGGACCAGTAGAACATCAATTGGTTGGGTATAAACGGAAATTCATCTCCCATGTAGAGCAGAGCCAAAGTATTATTGGTCAAATGGGGACCTATAGTGGGTGAGAACATATCACAAAACACGCTTCAGTGGACGAATGGTCTAAGGCGTCACTCTCAAGTTAGAAAGGCCTGCTGATGATGGGGAGATCGGGGTTCTAATCCCGATCGTGTCTACTGAGGATGGTTTTTCTTAAACGGTTTCCCACTCTCCTTCCACGCAAGTGCGGGTACCTCTAAAGTGCTTTTTTTTCCACATCCCTCGCCCATTAGAGCAATTATCAAAATGCGTATAACCAGGGGCGGATTTACGACTCTGCCACCCATAGGCACTAGATAATTTGCCACCCACTTTTCCTACCTTAATTTCTAACTTTAGGTGTCAGACTTCTGTGCTGAGGGTCCGGGATTCAATCCTCGGTCCCGGCACAGATTTATCTGATTGCCAAACCCTTCCTTCACCTCTGACAAGACGTGTATTAATCACAACTTGTGAATGTGAGGAATGCCAGGCCTCCACCGTGGTTCGGATTCCACGTTAAACTGTAGGTCCACCATTTCATCTCACAATCACCCTACCATCACACATTAGCGTAAGTGCATATAACCCGAATGGGTAGTAACCCGCGGTGCTAATAATAATAATAATAATTTCTAACTTTCTAAATCTCTGTTTTCCCCCTACCACCCGGTCATACAACGACACACATACATCATATACAGTACACACAAGTGTTATCTGTAGAGTGACAGAAAAAAAGTGCTTATATTATTGATTATTTTTTATGGTGAGGTTTCAAAAGTATTAAGAATCTAATCAAAGACATAAGAAGTTTAAATAAATACTCTTAAACTATCACAACACACAAATTAAAATATTACCCTATTCAATTTAACAATATAAAGGTTGAATTATTAGACTTTAGTTTAGTTTATTTAGTTTATTTAGACATAGTTAAAAAATACAGAGACAAATTAGTACTACAATCAGTCAAGTACAATTTAGGTAATTCACAAAACAGTTCTTAAAACAATAATAAACTTTAACAATTATATTCAACTAAGTGAAAAGGAACAACCTGGACATTATCCTAAACCTAACCCCAGTACCTATTTAAAAACTGGGGCATGCTACCCTACTTGACTCTATTCTCCTATCGTCACAATTCAATTTTATTTAATAACTACATCGATGTTGGCACCTAAACCTAATGTCCATATATTACCATCTACCATTTGTTGTTGAACTATTTAGTCCGCCTCGGGTATATTACGCCCCCGGTACCCCACCCCATTGGATATCCCTGTAGAATATGTTATTACAAATTAAATATTGGCATGTAACATAATAATAAAATAGTCGTTAGTACATTTCGCCTTGATTTCCGCCGAGCGAACTGGTCAAAGATGCCAGACAACCATTTTATCCAATAAGTGACCTTCAATTAAAACTATTGTCAGTGAACTAAAGCAATATTCTGTCATGCTGGTAGGCAGACACAGTAAATCACAACAATCACACACACGATGAAGCCATCAAATTATTTTAACTGGTAGAAAAAAAATATGTATCTTTTTTCGTCATTAAAAATATGCCTCCCTTAAAATCTGCCCCCGTAGGCACGTGCCTACTAGGCCTATGCGTAAATCCGCCCCTGCGTGTAACCTGAACAGTTAGTAAGACGAGGTGATGAAAACAAAAAGCTTTGGTAACCCTGGACACACTGCACGATAAGTCACTGTTTTTTTAAATTCAAAAGTTGGTCATCTATAGCTCATATATGGTGGAAGTGTAGAGATGTGAAATCTAGCAGGTCTTAATTGCAAATACTGACTCAAAGTCACAATTTTTTTAGCACCACATTTTACTACCCGTCCGAGCTATACGCTTATGAACTAAATACGCTAATGATTTTAGTGATTAGGAAGGTAATATTAAGTGGAAGTGTACCCACATTTACCCAGAGAGAGAGAGAGAGATAGTGGAAAACCACCCTCAGTATACCCGACTGAGATTCAAACCTAGATCTCCTTGTTATCGGCAGTATAGTCTACTGCGAGAGTAGCGCGTTAGACCTCACGGCCATCGAGGTGAGTAAAGTCACTAATGTCAACATATTCAGAAATATATTTATTGGCTTAGTATTACTATATTATTATTAATAAAAAATGTTATCAAAAGATTCTAATAGTAATTCCAGCCAATGTTTACAAAAATAGCCTTGTGTTAACCTCCAATTAGCTAAATCTTGATTTTGGTGCGAAAAACAGTATCTAGTAGGTACTCGTCATCATGAACTGCTTCCAGCCTGTGGCTGGGTCTGTTTAGTAAAGTGCCTCCATCTTCCTCTGTCCTTCCACCATTCTTCCTCCTGCACTCTCTTACACTCTCCTCCTCTCACTTACACACTTGCTGCTATCTGTTCCTCCCATCTCTTCCTTGGTCTTCCTTGTGGTCTCTTCCCTACATACTCCATAACCATTGATCTCCTTGGAACCCTCCCTCCTTCCATTCTCATTAAGTGTCCATACCATCCCACCCTAGGTTCCTCTACTATCTAATAGATTAAAATATTATGATAGAATGTAATAAAACTATTTTAGTAACTTTAGTATCCAGTAGTTACTAAAACAATTTTAATATATTCATACATCAAGTCATGCAGCTGTCACGTTTGACAGATATTATCAATACCTATAAAATAACACTAGTATTTTAGTAAAATGTTATAAATGTTAGCCGTAAAGAAATCTCTTTTGAATTTTCTAAACAGTTCTTCCAACCAAATTCAGGATATACACTCTCCCACCGTTGATGAACCAAACCATTCTAAATCCTCTTAGTCCTTGACGCGAGGTTTTTACAAATGTATTCTATATAATTGCGTTAGCTACGTCGTATCTTCCGTAGAAAAATATAAATAAATAAAAAGAAATGACCAGTTTTCTCTGCTATCTGATTCTTCACGTAATACGGGTGGATGTGGTATCACAAACACACACACACACACCACATGCATAGTTTATATGTGAGTTTCGGTAAACAAAATAGGGTGGGTAGCCCGTTAAATTGCCTTATTTTGTTTGGAGGAACACGGAACATTTTAAGCGCGAGTGAATTATTTAGTTGAATTACTAGCATACCCCTTATAATATTCCCGTGAAATTTGATACTCCACGGATTTTTCGTGTTATCTTTTGTTTGAGTGACTAGAGCTCACCAGTGGTTAGGATATAGTGTCGCAAAATTTTGTAAGTGAACAGCAGTAATGCTTATAAAAGATTTTAGACTGCTTCGGTGGCTGAATGGTTTAAGGCGTCACTATCACAATATACTAGACTGCCGATGACACGGAGATCGGGGTTAGAATTCAAGTGGGGGCGTACTAAGGGTGGTTTTCAAAAGTTGGTTTACCTCTCTCCCTCCATGAAATTGCGTGTACACTTCCTCTAAATTCAACCTTCCTTCTTACTAAATCATTAGTTTAATTATTAAATATGTGTATAGCCTGAACAGGTAGTCAGATGCGGTGATAAAAAAGTTATAGAAAGGAATACGTAATAAAAAAACTGTATAGAATCTATTCTTTCACCACAAAAGGTATTTTAGAGATGTTTCTGATAGTAAAAATCATATTCAAAAGTTACAAAAGTTAAAGAAAAATCATGTGTATGTATGTATATATATATATATGTATGTGTGTTTATATATATAGGTCATGTCGTGTGACCGCAAGATGTCACTTTATATATGTCACTGTTAATTCGATAAAACAGATTAACATACATATCACCGGATTTTATGTATAGTTAGCTACCAACGGTTTTGGGGAATGTGATAAATGTTTCATGCTGTAGTCAAATTATTCACATTAACATGATATTACCCGCCTCGGTGGCGTAGTTGGCAAACGCGCTAGTTTCGTGTTGAGTGAGAATGCCAAGGACGGGGAAATTGAGGTCCGAATCTCGGTCGGGTGAACCGGGGGTAATTTTACTCTCTCCCTCCACGCAAATGCGGGTTCACTTTCTTTAAATACAACCTTCAATACCTAATCCATTAGCGTAATTAGTATTAAGCGTATAGCCCGAACGGGTAGTAAAATGCGGTGTTAAATAAATAAAAATATAGTATTATGTATAATAACTAGCACGCTTTGGTTAACGTGATAAATTTCAAGCTTGTACAGGTTCGAACCTGAGTCTCTGTCTGAGTCAAACGTGGCGTCTGTTGTGCGTATCAATTGAGCAGCTTTTATTGAGTGCGGACGTGTGGTGTTCTCTTGATATGGAATTTGTTCGTTTAACCTAACGTAACCTTACCTAACCTAATCTAACCTAAACTTCAGAATATTATAATATATCACATCATCCCAACAGGTTTTGTTGTTGTGTAAAATAACTAGTTAAAATAATAAATTGCATGTATTAATCACATTAACCACTTATATCGGTTACTTTGGAAAATAACCAGTCATTATGCATAATAACTAGTTTATTTCTTTAACGGCAACATAATATATATATATATATATGCAGTACAAGCTCTATAAAACGATGCCATGAAAACCACCCTAATGTCGGATTAATGTAAGTGTCGGATTGTTAGAAGTGTGAGATTACTTGAGGATGCACTTAAAGAAATGGAGAGTTTTTTTTTTGTTTTAGTCCTACTTTTACTAAACAAACATTACAACAACAACAAAAAATACAGTTTTGATCATGAATTTGTTTAGAGTAACTTTTTTCACGCTTACATTATATTCTTTCTTAATGTATGCAATGTAACCAACTTGTCGCATTTTTCCTTTGGCCCTAAACATACCGGTATGGCTAAAAGCTGGTCAATACGCTAGAATAAAGCACTAAAATACGCGATAACGTGGAGAAATGACACGTATATCTTGCGCTAGACTTTGACAGTTTAATTGTCAGACTTAGTACGCAAGTGCTAGGCTATACTAAATACAAGATGACAAATACCTAGACCAGAATGGAATTGGTCAGTTTCATAGAATGACTGTGTACTAAGTATTGTGTTGTTAGAAACATAGATATGAACTTCCTCACACAAATAAAGTTATTTTTATTAACAGGGTCACATTAGATTTTTAAAAAAGAAGATATTATTGAGGATTTTTTAGTTCTTTTGAAGCTTCAGAGCTGCCAGTCCCATACGAAATATTACAGAGTAGGATGTGCCCTTAAGTGCACCCAGTTGCTTAGGTTACACTTCCTACTAGCGTTTTGATTGACATTTAATTACTCCGCTACATGGGCGTGGCCCCCCTACCCCCGCTTACGAGCCACCAACCCACATGACCTCGTTGGAGGAACTAGAATGAATGTTGCGACAAAATGCTCGACTTTATTAAACGTTTATTTACGCTTTAATTTCCTATTATTTTATGTAGTAAAATGCTGTGTATTTTTTTTAATACATTCATTTTGTGAAAGTATATATGTATACAAACTCAGCCACAATCATTGACCGGCTTTTCAGTTAGAATGTAATCCGTTTACCTTGAAGGACGAATAATTGCAATATTAAATGAGCTTATTTACTTATTTCTCTCTATTATTATTTATTTAATTTATTTGAGATATTTAACGAGCACTTTCTGAACCGACTGAATAAATCAACACACTTAAATCTAGAACAGACACAACAACTATCCCCCGGTCGTTAATTCATCATTGTGAAAGGGAAAACCTACATTTCATTAAGGGTACATTTTTCGACCATGCCGGGGATCGAGCCCTGGGACCTTTATCTCAGTAAACAGACACGCTACTGACTGAGTTAAGGTGTCTGACTTTTTTCTATTTAACTCACACTCATTTATCAAATTTCTTCAAATAATTTTAGATAGTACATTTTCTGGAAATGGATGCACATCTTAGTATCGGTAGTGATTCGGTAAAAAGGCATCAGGCTCACAAAATATATTGGGTAACCAACGATGGGTAGGTTTTGTTTTGAATCTCGCCTGAGTGTATTTGGGGATATTTTTCAGCATGGGATTTATATCTGTCATTATATCAGTCATAAATCCCATATATATATATATATATATACATTCGTAGCATAACCTGAACAGGTAATCAGCATTATTAAAGGTGTTTAACGTTTGAAATGAGAGAGTAAGAGGAATAGTAAGGAAAGAGCCAGTCCAGGACAGGATAGAGAAGACACGACTAAGGTGGTATGGTCGTGTGAGAAGAATGGAGAGGGAAAGGATGACCAGGAGGATGTCGGGTAGGAGGTCGAGAGAAAGACAGATGGCTGAAGGGAGTAAGAAGGAGTGTGGAGGAGAGAGAGGACTGAGCCAGGGTGGTAGGAGGTAAGGGGGAAGTGGAGAGGCTTATGTTCCAAACAGACCCAGCCAGTGGCTGGAAACTATTCATGATGATGGTGATGATGATGAACCGACATTTTCCTAACAGACTGAATACATCAAACCACTACTTACAAAATAACATAAAAATAGAACACACACGAGATCCAGTCTCTCAGCTGACCATTCACCAATGATAAATTTTCCCACCATGCTGGGAATCGATCACGGGACCCCCAGATCAGTAAATAAACACGCCACCGACAGGGTGGAGGTGTTGGGCAAATATTTTGAGACGTGTACACTGATATGGTTTGAGATGGAAGTATTTTAAGGACATTGATTAATGTACAATGCGACTTCCAAGCAACCTTTTTAAGATTTTACAGCCTGCTCCAGTGGCCGAATGGTCTAAGGAATCACTCTCGTGTTGGACTGGCCAGTTGATGGGGAAATCGGGGTTCAAATCCCTGTTGGGTCCACTGAAGGTTGTTTTCCCTTAATGGTTTCCCACTCTCAAGTGTACCCGCATTTGCAAGAGTGACGCCTTAGACCAGCTAACCACCTAAGTGAGTATTATTTTAATTAAATGCGTACATCCTGGATGAGTAGTAGTAGGACGTTATGAGAAACACCTAGCAGGTTTCCTGTTTTTCTTGTTTTGTTTTTTTCAAATCCGGTTTCACTCAATATAAAGGTCTTCCTAGCAATTTATATATTTCTCATTGTGTGAATCCAATTTTAGGTTGAAGGTTTTCTTTACGTTTGAATGGAAACTGTTAGCGGTACATTTCCCATATTTCCCCCC
>CABFWB010001521.1:110369-131736 GCA_902151455.1 Timema bartmani
ACAACACTAATGCTTTCTCCGGAGAAAGAACGTTAGACGTAAGAAAACAGGAAACGAAACCGCCCCGTCATAGATCCATCATGTTATGATGAACTCTCCTTTCTTTGTCGAGTGAGATTGAACGATTTCGCACGCCCGGGGCGCATAAACGTTGGAGGTATTCTCATTCCATTTTCTTGGGGGATCGTGTGGAATGTAGACAGAGCTTAACATATCCTCATGCGTCTTCAGTAGCTCCGTGCATACATTCTAAGCTTGTGTGCATCCGATAAAAGATTTTGCCAAACTGTGGTACGCGTACACCCTGGGGTACGCGAAGGATTTCAGGGTATAAGCGACGTACCAATGGGTTTTATCGATCAATTTTTTTGTTCACCACGTCTTACTACCTGTTCAGGTTGTACACATATATGTTAATTACTTTAATGAGGTAGGGGTTATTAAGGAAGCATTTTAGAGGTAATCTAACCGCATTTGCGTGGTAAAAGAGTGGTAAACCTGACCGGGATTCGGACCCCATTCTCCCCTTCTTTAGCAGGCCAGTCTAATACGAGAGTGACACCTTAGACCATTCATCCACTGAAGAGTGTGAGTATTTAGTAGTCTGATAAACAAACTAACGCAGTTCCTGACGTGATGTCATAGACTTTAATGCTCCTTTATTTACCTTCGTCACGTTTTTGTTTAATTTACCATCAAAGATTTGTTGAAATTTGGAACGACCGTTTGTACTTAACAAGATTGTAAATATCTCCTTTGAAAAAAACTGGAGTGGATACGTAGGTCACAAAAGACTGACGGAAGTTTGGGAAACACTGCAGGTCTAATATGAGTGAGGATAGAGGCGGGAGGATGGATATAACCATTTTGAAGCGTCGAAAAGTGTTTTGGGTGCCTTTTAAAAAATATATAATATTGTTATGCTTCGCTGGATGCTGGATTAGGTATGAAGGGGGTAGAATTCAGAGGAAATCCTCACCCTACTTACGACTTGTACAAACACACAAAAATTATTTAATGAACGAATGTATGTTTATTGGATTTAAAGTTTAATTTTGATATTGAATTTACTATAACATTTTTTGTCAAGACATGAGAGCCTTGGAAAAAGTTCCACGACCCGAATCTGGTTACAAGAGAGTAATAGGTCAATAATACAGGATGTTCCAAAAGTTAGTGTGCTGTAAACTACCACGTACCTCATAGCAGTTCTTCTTACATTAGATATTGGAAATGTCCTCCACGGGCCTAAGACGTGTTTGCACAGTGACTTTTTGGGACAGTCTGTATAAGAGTTTGGCTAGAGAATCTTTAGAAATAGAATGCACGACAATTTAATTTCAAATAAATGTTCGCCCTCCCCCCCCCCCTTGTACCACCCCGCATCCCTTAAAATATCTTGCGAATTCAGCTTAACAGAGTATTTTTATTAGAAAAAACAATACTGTATCTTTATAGAGTAAGATTTTTTTATCACCCTACTTCTAAAAACCCCGTTATTCCCATTCTCACCCTAAGCCTACCACCAGCGGTTACCCCGTATTCGACACTTTTCTTTGGTTTCATTTTAACGACATGTGAAGTTCCGTGCCACCATGAATTGGATTCAATTCCCGAGCTCTACCAACGGTTCCGCGATATTGGCTTTGTCTTTTTCTTTTTTTAAATTTATTTTTGTATGTTATAGAGGATCCCACAATTTTCAAACAAAACAAGAAAGATCGAATTCGATTCCTTAAAGGGATTGAATACATATTTATGTGAAATCGGTTAGGTAAAGTGGGTTAAAAAAATTATTGATTAAATATAAATGTTTATATGACTGTAACTTTTTGCATTACATTATAGTTGGATCCACACCAATCAGTCATTGATAAGTAATTTAAGTAAATTAAGAAGCTAAAGACAATATATTGATTACAATGAAGTTGTAGAAATTGTGGACACATTATACCTTACAATGAAACATATTTGAACAAAATGGAACATGCACTGGTGTTCGAATGTTCCAACTCTAACGCGTCACTCTTACAATAAGCTGGACTGCCCATGATAGGTGTATTGGGGTTTGAATCCCTGTAAGCTGTACTGAGGGTGGTTTTTCTTAAATGGTTGCCTTCTCACTCGCTCTTTATGTAAAAGTGGATACAATTTCTTTAAATTCAGCCTTTTAACGAAATTTAATGAATTGCATTTTTTTAAATGTTTATCAAATAGATTATCGACCTTGGTGCTCTTCGGGTAAAATACTCACCTCAGGACCCGTTATTCGTGGGTTCGAACCCATCCAAGGATTTTTCTTGAGCGATAAGAATCCGTAACACAACTTCCTTCGGAACTCTTGAAGGCTACTCATGAAACTCTTGAAGGATACTCATGGAACTCTTGAAGGATACTCATGGAACTTTTGAAGGCTACTCATGAAAACCTTGAAGGATACTTATGGAACTCTTGAAGAATACTCACGGAACTCTTTGAAATATACTCGTGATACTCTTGAAGGATACTCGTGGAACTCTTGAAGGGTATTCGTGAAATTCTTAAAGGGTCATCGTTGAAATCTTTAAGGATACTCACGGAGCTATTGAAGGATATTCGTGAAACCCTTGAAGCAGACTGACGGAACCATTGAAGGCTACTCATGGAACTCTTGAAGGCTACTCATGGAACTCTTTAAGGCTACTCACTGAACTCTTGAAGGATACTCACGGTACTCTTTAATGATACTTGTGGAACTCTTGAAACCTACTCGTTGAGCTTTATATTTTAAACAACTTCAATACCCTAGTTGTTTATATTAATTTCAGCAAGTAGGTTCCTTTACTCAAGTTAATATATTTGATTTAGTTCCATCACATCTGTCAAACAAAATAACATGTTTTAGCGCGGATGTAGTATACATTAGCTCTACCCATTTGTTTCTCTCCCCCTACATCCTGTGAGCCGCTCTATAGATCACGCCTAAAGGGACACACAAACGAGGAGTCTTTTGTTTCTCAGGGACATGACAACATTTTCTTCTTCCTGGTGTGTGCGTCTTCTCCCTGTCCTCTCGGACGTAATACTCTCCCGCTCTCTACATCCGACCACCCTTCCCCCCTCACCCGCTTCTGTCATAACTATGTTTCTCTCTTGGAAGGAAAGGGTAGGGCTTCAGTAGACAGCGGCGCGCGGCGCGGCGGGTTCCGGTCTGGAATTATATTCCTGTGTAAACACATACACTTTGGAGTGCGCGCGTGGGCGGCTCTCTTTTCTCTTCGAGTCTTCCAGCGTCGCGGCGCTCAGGCGATGGATGGACCCAATTTCCGGCGGGTGAGGGTGAGGTTGGGCGGATACTGCTAGGATGACGGGCGAGAGGACATAGGAGATTACTCTCCATACCCCTCCCTTCTCTTTACCCCCTTTTCTTCTACTCACGTTTCTACCAAAAGGTTGTAGGACACTTATACTTATCTAGGGACCCACTTGAATCTAGGAATGGCAATTTTCCTTAATATATCGATATAAGTTATATAGCATTTGCTATATCACAAGATATATATCAATACCTACGGTATATCGATCAAATTATATCTATAGTTCGGTTGTTTCTTATATTTTGAATCCCATTGGTCTGGAAAAACTAGAAGGGTTATATTAAAATGGCTGCTGCTGTTCTGTAATACTATTTATTATGCGCCGCTTTTCACTTCTTAGATGTTTTATTTAGCTGTTGAAAAGCAGACAAGTTTAGTAAAAATAGGAACAAATCGACTCGATGGATATAAAAGACTAAAACAATCCTTTAATTTACTTTGGTTCATAAGCCCTAAAGCGTAGTCCGATATGTATAATAATAATAATAATAATAATAATAATAATAATAATAATAATAATAATAATAATAATAATAATAATAATAATAAATTTCAATTTCCTTTATTATAATAACGCTAATAATAAGATAATAATAATAATAATAATAACAATAATAATAATAATAATATTGCGCGTCTGGGCTACATCTGTAGCTCAGTAGTGGAAAGATTATCCAGTACTAATGTACCGTTGTCCAGGGGACGCCCGAATGTACTAATCGTACATCCTTTCATTGGAGGCTCTTTCCATGTCCCGATGAGATGAGGTGATGGTAGATAGTGAGTGTGAGGGTGTCGAACCAGTGCAAACAATTAAACCTAACGCCTAAATAACCAAACTCTGGGGACCGTTGTGGTAATTCCCCCTTCGGAAAAAATATCAGATATACCAGACGGGAATCGAACCCAAGTCTCCTAAATTCGTAGCCAGGTGCATCGACCACTACATCACGCTGGAGGTTAGTCCAAAATATAAAATATATCGATAAATTATTCCCTATATTGGATACTAAAACATCGATATAAATAAATCGCTAGATCGTTGCCATCCCTTTATTTTAAGTCTAGGAAACGGAACAGGGCGGGAATTTTTCTCATGAACTGGTGGTATTTGATGCAGGAGAGTGGTGCGGTGTTAAGAGGAGAACTCCTACACGTGGACACCGCCTACTTGAAGATAAATATCCTCATTTGGTGATTTATTTTGTAATTTACCCCCAGTTTTACTACCTGTTTGAGCTATTTGATTCCAAACATGGGAACGGATCACTTTTATGGGGAGGCGTTAACCTTCTTTCACTGGCGTTGTTGCATTTTCGCAACAGCTGTAATTTTTTTAAAAAAAATTAAAGGTCATTAGGTTGGATTCCCTCCAAGTATTTCTCAATTAGTTCCTGCTGCGTGGTATGATGTGATAAAAAAAAATATTTTTTTTTAAATCCGAGATACGGGAGTTTTAACTGGTGCCATGCAGGATTATTGTGAATATGCAACGGTGCCAGTCATGCCATACGTCTGGCTCATTGCCACCGTATGTTTAAAATAAAAGAATACAGTAATATTGTAAAGATAAGTAATCAGTAATTTTGTAATACAGTAAAATATAAAATAATGCTTTATAATATTTTGTTATATTTTTCTAATAATAAGTTCTGTTTTTGTAGCAATTTAACACTATTGTAATTTCCTTTTTTTAAATAAATTTTACAAAAAGAGAATAATATAAAATATTTATTTAATAATGTTGCTTTAATAATACTATTATGTAATAAAGTATGTGGTTTTGATTAGTATTTAGAACATCATAAGATGTTGCAAAAATGCAACGGCGCCATTCCTCATGTTTTTTTAGCGCTAGTCTCCTAAAGTTAAGCACTTCCAAGCGGGGTTGTGGAACAATTAGGAAATAAAATTAAAAATCAGCTAAGAATTAAAGACATATTTTATTTCAATCACCTTTTCTAAAGAAATGAATATATTAGGCGTATAACCCGAACGCGTAATAAGATGTGTTACTTGAATATATTTTTCTTACGGTATTGGCAACACTGCTTACCAGTTGTAGTTAATTAGGTGAACAGCCGAAAGTGCTCAAATAACGTGTATATTTTCAAGCCATCAAGCCTCAAACTCGTCCACCCACCCCCAATTTATTCTTCTGTCTACCCTACCACTCAGCTACCATCGCGGCCACGGGTAATAAATACTCTCGACTCTCTTAAAAATTAAACACCTACCTCGTTGGCCGCATGGTCTAAGGCGCTACTCTCGTGTTGGACTAGACTGCCAATGACGGGGATATCGAGGTTCGAGTCTCAGCTTGGTGTACTGAGGGTGTATTTTTCCAAAATGGTATGCCATTTTCCCTCCAAGCAAATGCGGATACCCTTCCTATAAATATAACCTTCCTAATCCCTAAAACCATTAGCGTAGTTAGTAAATAAAAGTATAACCCTAATGGGTAGTAAGACGTGGTGATAAAAAAAAATTCAGTATAAATAATATAGTAAAATATTATTGATGTTCACTGCAAATAAAAGACTATGTTTATGTTTTTTGAAAGCTACTTAAAATGTCCAGTTGTAAAAAATCAAATGCTACTTATATCTATATCTAAATCACTCTAAATGAATTAATGAACAATAATTCAACTTTAATTCTTAAATTGTTTAAATCTTTTTTTAACATACAGTATTTTAATATTAGAGAGTATTATACCCTGACAAGAGTTTCCGCTGTCGACAGAACTAAATCATCCTTCACTCCACACCTACAGGTAATGTACAGTTCCAAGACGATGGACGATGTTCGCCTGTCCCTTCCCCCTCAACTGACCAACGGACTGAAATTGATTTAATAATACCCACTCACGTATCTCGGGGAGAAGCGTCCTTCTTCCCCTCAAACCCCCAGGGTAAGTATTAGCTGGAAGTTGGTAGGGGTGAAACGAAAGAAGACCATTCCAGTGATTTAATAACAAGGGTTGAAATGTATGAAAGTGACATGGGAGTGATTTTTTTTTTGTAGTTCATTGAATGGATTGATGAGCTATATATTGGAACTAAAATTGCTATTTTGATATTTTTGATTTTTGATTGAGGGTTTTTTTTTTGCTTTAAACATAATATTATTCAAATTTACATCCAATATCCATTTTAATTGGCCTTGGGATGAGATTTTAAAACCACAAAATTAAATTCAGCAAGTTTTTTTTTAAATAAGTTATTTTCAATATATTTTTTAGCACTACGTCTTACTACCTGTTCGGGTTATATGCTTATATACTAATTACGCTAATGGTTTTAGGGATTAGGAAAGTTATGTTTGTAGGACGAGTATCCACATTAGCGTGGAGGGAGAGTGGAAAACCATTTTGGGGAAAATTCTCCCACAGTTGACCCGACTGAGATTCGAAACTCTATCCCCCCGTCATCGGCAGTCTAGCTTACTGCAAGAGGAGTAGCGCGTTAGACCATGCAATGTTATTGTATTTTAAAAATATATACAGGGTATACCGTAACATGTAGGACTCACTTCAGTGGTAGACAGGAGACACAAAAACAAGACAAGCTAAAATAAACACGTGTCCCATTTGACCTTGTTTTATAGTTATAGTCCTGTTTGTACTCCAGTATTTATATGAAAAGTATTTTTAAAGAGTGCGGCATTCTGTGACACGACGACTGCAAAGCTTGCATTCAGCCCTAAGGTATCCATTTTGAGCACTTCCTATAGTGTTAAACAGCTCCACATTACTGGAGCATAAACATTACCATAATTCTGAAACAAGGTCAAATGGGACTTACGAACTTTTTCCTTGTTTTTGTGTCCCCTGGCCACCACTGAAGTGAGTCTTACATATTACGGTACACTCTGTATAATGAATAGTTCTGACTAGTGTTAATTACACTTTTTTCTAATAAATACCGCAAAACGATGCGATGTCTGGTTCGAGCTGTATTAACTATACCTTGCTTTTATTACGATCGTACACTTCGAGCACCTCTTAGAAAATACCTGATCAGGACCTGACCAGGTTGATAATATTGTATTATATCATTTGTTTTATTTTATAGGCATTTATAATAGCTACCAAAATTCACATCTGCAGATCACATGACTCTACGTTTGAGCATGTGGAAGAAGATCTGATAGCTTTTCCTAGCATGCTTCAGTGACCAAATGGTCTAAGGCGTCACTATCATGCTAAATTGGCTTGGTCATAACGGGAATATTGGGTTTTGAATCCCGGTCGGGTCCAATAAAGGTGTTTTTTCCTAGAGTTTCCCAATCTCCTTCCATGCAAATACTGGCAAATTACCTCTAGGATGCTTCCTTCCTATTCCTAAGCCATTAGAGTAATTATCATATAATAAGCATATAACCTGAACGGTTACTAAGACGTGGTGGTAAAATAAAGTTTCCTAGCTGCAAGCAAAATATACATTTTTAAAGAAATTGGGATATATCTAAGCTACGCGTTGTTTTTGTGAGAAGGGATCTTAAGTTAAATTTGTTAAATAATGTTTAATATTTTAACATTGATTTAGTTTAGTGTCACTTTGAGATGCATCCTATAACAAATAGTTAAATAAATAACAATCTTCATGTTTAACATATTAAAGAGAAATATGTCAGACATTTAATTAAATCTACGATGGCTTTGTTAGCTACGATAAAAAAAAATAGCTCTATTGAAGATAAGTTGTTTTACGTGACACTTTTTTATCTTTCTAATTAAAAAGTCAATCTCAGCCTGCCTGCTTTCTCTAGATTAATGAAAGAAAAAGAATTTAGCGAAATTAGAGGGGGAGGGAAAAGGGTAGAGAAATAAAGTTGTATTTACGCTGAAAGTTGAGATAAGTAGTATTAAAAGAATAATGTTCAGGTGTAAAAAATGGAGGGTAGGATGTAATAATAAATCACGTTATCGTCTGCACTTAATATTTCCTCTCTAGGTTTAAATAGTTAATAATACAAAGTAAGCATTTTTATATCAAGATATTTAGAGAGATCCACTAAGGGATTCAGGAATAGTGATTCGTAAACCTTTATAAACATGAAACAATTTAATATTTGTGTCTTAATTTCATTCTATGATATTTGCCACAATTTTTTTTCCCATTGATATTTGGCATTTAGCTTAAATTATTTTTGTCTTAGGTTAGATAATTTTATAGTCAGTGGTACGTTTTGGAGTATTGCCAAGGTAAGAAGCTATGAAATAAATATCTAAATGACTCAAATGAAAACTTTGTGCATCTATTTGTTTGTCATGAGCATTTCGTGATATCTAACGCACGCAGGGGACTGAATTTTAAAATTTAGTAGCCCCTTTACATGGGGACATGTGCACTTTGAAGCCGGAATTTTAAAATTTGGTTTGGATTTTTTTAAATGAACTAAAAACTGGTTTGGAAGGAAAATATGAGCTTTTTTTTTCCAGTATGTTTGAAGAAAATAAAAGCATTATCACGCGCAGTGCCAGGTACTTATGTTAATATACATATCATATATTTTTAGATAATGCCAAAAATAAATTTACTATTAACACCATTTTATATGGATTGATATTATAATTGTAGATCACATAAGAATAAATATATGAACATTGTATTTTAACTTTTTTTTGTCAAGGCATCTAGATACCCTAGGGCTATACGCAGATGAAAAAAACCCACTAATGTGTTAAGGATGAGAGGTTGAATTTAGAAAGAATGTAGCAGCATTTCCGTGTACAGAGAGTGGGGAAAGCATTTCAGAAAAAAACAGTGCATCTGATAGATAATAATTTAAACCTGATCACTCCATCAGTCCAGTTTATCATGAGAGTGACGTCATATACCGGGGGTTTACAAACAATTTAGAACTAATGAGCCCTTGAACTAGAAAAAAACACTCGCCAGAGACTCAGAAACTTTTTACGCTAATATTATTAACATTCAATAAAGACAGTTCAATTTTACACGCCTTATAGAACTTAATACTTAGATAAAATATTAGAAAAAAAAATAACATTTCACATCTACTCACTTGTGAAAGTCTACCTCGGTGGTATTGAGGTAAAAAAGTGCTTGCCTCAGGGCCTGATGATCGTGGGTTCAAACTCAGCCAGGGTCGGTGGATTTTTCTTGAGCAATATAATTCCGTTGGACTCGATGCTCGTGGGTTCAATCCCAGCTGAGGTCAATGGATTTTCCTAGAGCGATAAAAATCCGTAGCACAACTTCCTTCACAGGTGAAGTAAAGCCGTTGGTCCCATGTCGATTGTGGCATGCAAAAGAACCCTGTAAGGTAAGTGAAAATACCTTTCCCGATAAAATTGGTAGGTCCTTTATCGCTTGTTCCTAAACATTCTAGTGAATTGATATAATCCTTCGGCCTAGAAAGTGCACGTTAAATACCTGAAAAAAATAAATTTAATAAATACTTGTGTAAAAGTTCCACTTGAAAACTACACAATCTAAATTGTTAGGCCCATATATTTATTAGGGGATCGAGTGGTCTAAAAGCTGTAGCTGTTACCTCTAAATGCAGATCATCTTCTATGTTCAACCTGTTTCTAGATACATTCTTTGTACCAATATATAATGAAATCGTTTGCTCATAAAAAAAAGATTGTTGTTGCGAAACGCATACAACATTTTTACAATTTACTTCCTTATTCCATAGATATTTCAATCCAAATTTTTTAAATTTATTCCCCTTGAAATTTTGTCCATAAATTATATTTGATTGAAATTTCTATAAATTGTTCTTTCTATTTTAAAGAAAATTTGTTGACACTTGTATTTGCCCTCTATACGGGTTTAAAAAAAAAATTGGCAATCCTAATTATTTATTATATTTTTAGCGTAAAAAACAAATAAAAAGTATTTTAAAATTGCCTCACGTAACTCGAGATAGCGATGGCGGAGCCCCGTTTGAAAAATGTTGCCTTAAGCCATTAGACCACCGAAGCGGGTAATAACTTTTTTTTAACTTTCAAAAAATACCCCTTACTATCTACATTAGACTGTATGTGATCTACTATTTTCCATCAGTACACACACGTATTATTGATGAATGTGGATACACAAAAATAGATTCCCAAGAGAAAGGCACATGTATATGTGTACGAGACAATTATATAAATTTGCCTTTGTATGGATTTGTTTTTGAAGCTGCTATAAAACCCATCCAAGGCAAACAAATTAACCGCATAGCGCAAAAAAAAACAAAAAAAACTAGAACAATAATAACAAAACGAGATTCACACAAAATACATTTGCGCTATATTCTTTCTTCTTTCATCGCATTACAAATTCTATTGTTTCATATACATATTTGTTATGCGTGCAAAAGTAATAAGAACAAAACACAAGCTATTTAATATTCATGATATGTCTTTTCGCGTCTCTTCATCCACTATTTCTTTTCATCTACCCACTCCCTCAACCCTTATTCAACACTCAAACAACCCCTTCGTTTCTTGGTCACATTTTAGCGTCGTCTGCATTTTTTTGGGGGTAGAGGGGGGTATGGATGAATTTGGGGGAGGGTGAAGAGAGGCGCCTTGATTTCATTACCAAGCACTTCGCACGTTTTTACTATATTAGCTATTTAGAATGCACCCCCCGTTCTAAAGCGCGTGGACTGGTAGCTATTGAGTGAAATATATACCCATGTCAGGATTACTGGGAGCCTGCTAGCTTGCTTGTTCTTTTCGTAGTTTTCAAATAATCTAAAGAAACAAGGGGAAGTGGTTTACGGATCTTTTTTTTTTACCTCCCTCTTCCCTTCCCCAATCCCTCAAATCCTTCCTCATACTTATATTCCTAGGCAAAAATAGCTCAAGTGCGATATTTACTCAGGATTAAATCAAATCCGTATTTATTATGCCCCAACACGTTAGTGCATTTGTACTCGTGTTTAGGTCTATAAAGGGAGTGCTTTTTTTTTCTTAGCTAAATTCTAATTTTTAAGATAATAATAATAATGGCGTGTCTGGGTTACATCAATCTGTATCTCATTTTGCTGAAAGATTACTCAGTGCTGATGTACCTCTGTCCAAAGGACACCCGAACGTACTAATTGTACATCCTTTCCATGGAGGCTCTCTCCATGTCCTAACTGGGTGACAGAATGATGATGGTGAGTATGACGGGGTAGAGCCAATGAAGATCTTAACCTAACTTGAGCCTAGCTAGCCAAACCACGGATACTATGGGAATTACCACCCTTTCTAGAAAAATACCTCGGTAACATTTGTGAAATGTATTTTCACGCACCACGTCTTACTACCCGTTCGGGTTGTACGCACTTACGCTAATGTGTAATGGTAGGGTAATTGTGAGATGAAATTGAGGACCTACAGTTTAACGTGGGATCCGAACCACGGTGGAGGCCTGGCATTACACATATTCACGAGTTGTGATTAATACACGTCTTGTCAGAGGTGAAGGAAGGGTTTGGCAATCATATAAATCTGTGCCGGGACCAAGGATTAAACCCTGGACCCCCAGAACAGAAGTCTGACACCTTACCCCTAGACCACCAGGCCACCTCACAATAGACAATAGACATGGGACTGACGGATTTTCTTCCTCCCCCCCCCCTTCCCGTAGGAGGTTGTGCTACGGATTTTTACCGCTCAAGAAAAATTTGTCGACTTTGGTTGGGTTTGAGCCCACGATCACGAACATCATTCCTGAGGATGAGCACTTTACCCCAAGACCACCAAGGCTAAACTGTCAAAATAAATGAAACAATGTTTCAGTATTTAAATAAATTGAAGAATACACGTTGGACCGGAAATTGAACCCAGCACCTTTCTATTCCAGTGTCCAGTTTTTTATTTATTTAAATATAATTCAGATACGTCTGATTTCTCGTAATTAAAGTCATTCATCCCACAAGCTTCAACTATCAATTATATACTTAGTTGTATTGCATTTCCTTCTTCCATATTGCTTGAGTAGATAATTTTTGTTTAATTTTCCACACATAGTTTCCTAAAAAGTTATTGAATCCTTTATAATTAAGATTAAAAGTCCTGTCAAATCTACGCGATGACAGATCTACTGTTGGTATTCATGTGCAGAAAATTAAACTAAACGCTTCTATTGAAACAAGTATTTTAGCATCGCGTCTTACTACCCGTACAGGTTTTACGCTTATGTACTAATCACAAAAATTGTTTTATGGTTGAGGAAGGTTATATTTGTAGGAAGTGTGCCATCATTTGCGTGGAGGAAGAGTGGAAAATCATTTTAGAAAAAACAACTCAGTACACCTGATAGAGATTCGAACCTCGACCTCCCCTTAATCGGAAGTCTAGTCTACTGCGAGAGAAGAGCGTTAGACCACGCGGTCACCAAAGTGGTTGATTCATTGTTGACTGTAGATTTTAACATACTGATTAAAAAACCTCATTGTGAATAATTTTCCTTTACTTTCTCGCGAAACCCTCGGAGAAGTATTGTGATAGTAAAAAGACATTGAATATATCTATGTTCCATGAACCCCTTAACCCGAAAAAGTATTTTTTGTAATGCCCGTTTGCCTATCTTTTACTTGAACTTGAGCCGAAACCATTTTACAGATCGGACTTAAACTTTATATCAAGGGTTTTCATAAGGTTCCTCAAAGGATTTTTTGGATTCATTTAACCTTGAAATTAGGGGTAGTTTCATTAAGTGCAAAGATAGAAAAACAAATTACGTGAAAGAAATTATTTTACATAAACGTAAATTTCCAATTTTGAACTTATCTCCGTAACAATTTGAGATACAAAATAAGTTATCATTGAAAGGTTGTAGTACTCTTAAAAATAAACCATTTTTATTTTAGATTTATTTAAGAGAAAAATTAAAATTTCTTTAAAACACAAATATATATTATTTAATTCCTTTATCAAATGTGGTAAATGATCTTTTTTTTACAAAGTATGTATATACCATATGCATATGTATATTTGCAAGCTAAATCATATAGTTTTATTTGATTTACTTCAAAAATAATTATTTTAAATCTAATTATATTATTACATAAAATAATCTTCTCTTTCTTTTGTTACATTCAAAATCCAAATAAAACTGCTTTAAATTTATTCTTATAACCAAAGTTGATTTCCATAAGACCACCACAATCTCGGAGATTTTCTTGGATCCCAGCCTAAGCCTTTCCTCTTGTGTTGTCGAATTACCCTAATAAAGAGATTGTTTTAAAGAGCTTTTAAAAAGATTGGGGCACATGCTAATATGGTTGGCTTCTTGTTCCTGTAATATCTCATGTCCTATCCTTCCTGTTCTTAACTTTATCTATGTATATATATATACATCAGGAGAGTAATTATATATATATATATATATATATATACATCAGGAGAGTAATTATTAAAGCAGTAGAAAGTGCAGAGCTAAATAGATTATTAGAACATCCCTAAATTAATGTGTGTTTTGAAGTAGATTTGAAACATGAAATTTGCATTTATGTATATAAAATAAGCTAGAATATTCAATTGGGGTTTAACTGACTTGGGTGATAATTTATAACGTGAACATTATTGAAATTTGGAAGTTTTATGTGTCTCCGAACTAAATTATTATTATTAGCACCTCGTCTTACTACCCGTTCGGGCTATACGCACTTACGCTAATGTGAAATGTTAGGGTGATTGTGAGATAAATACACGTCTTGTCAGAGGTGAAGGAAGGGTTTGGCAATCAGATAAATCTGTGGCGGGACCGAGGATTGAACCCCGGACTCTCAACACAGAGGTCTGACACCTTACCTCTAGACCACCAGTTCAACCGTCTGCGAACTAAAAAATGAGTATGATAATTATGTATGTCCATTTATACATGCGTCTGTCCCTCATTATATTTGTCTGTCTGTCCCTCTAGTTTTTAGCACCGTGTCTTACTACCCATTTGGATTTTACACTTATGTACTAATTACGATGATGTGTTAGGGATAGTGAAAGTTGAGTTTAGAGTAAGTGTACCTGCATTTGTATGGGAAGAGAGAGTATAAAATCATTTAGGGAAAAATCTCAGTATACTAGACCAGGATTGAACCACAATCTCCCCGTCATCGGCAGTCTAGTCTATTGCGAGAGTAGTACCTTTGGCCGTGCAGCCAATGAAGAGGGTTGTCACCCTGTCACTAGATTTATTTAGACGTATTCATACGTCAAGTCATGTGATCTGCAGCTGTGACTTTAGATCGTTAGTATTAAAAAATCTATCAAATAGTTAGTAATAGTAAAAATCAACCAATTTTGGCCTCAAAAAGAAATTTTTGTATTTTATAAAAGTGTCTTCTTATTAAAATTTGACTGTACTATAGTACAAACCCTAGCATTAAACTTGAGTACAATGTATCAGGTTAAGACGTGTATTTGTACATTCCTCTGTTTAAAACTTAACACTTCCCATATAATGTTAAAAAAAGAAACACAACAAAGTATTTTACGAGCCTCAATATTCTAGCTCATGACCATAATGTTCAAAAAGATTGAAATCTTTCTCGATTTCCAAAATTTTATGAAAAAAAATTTTTTTTTTTCTGAAGCGCACATACAGATTCATCCTGGGCGTTATTGTCAGCTCGCCATGTTGAAAGGAGTAAGAGGAGAAGAAGAAGAAGAAGAAGAACTAGGACTGGCGGCGTCTAGCGCGGCGCCGGGGAAGGATGACTTCCTGTAGAGCAAGTCCCAACCACGGAGCTCCTTCTCCATTTCCGGTGCCAAATGTAGAATCAGCGAGATATTCTGTTCACCATCAACTTGACTGCAAAAAAAAAAAAACGGATGTTATACTTCCAAAATTGAAATGTAACTGAAGATGTCCTTTTAAAAAAAAAAATCTGTAGGTCTTTACTCACCCTCCTCCCTGTCCCCTTATCACCCAACACCCGCACATCCACCAAAAAAATATAAAATAATAAAACCAAATCTCTATATGTAATTAATGGTTTTCAATTTTTTTTTTCAATACTTTTTTTTAGTGGCGTACTTAGCCAACTTAGCTAGTTTAGTGTTGAGATAGACTGCCGAGGACGGGGATATCAAGGTTCGAATCTCACTCGGGTAGACTGGGGGTGATTTCCCCCAAATGGTTTTCTACTCTCCCTCCACGAAAATGCGGGTTCACTTTCTCTATAATCAACCTTCCCAATTAACCCATTAGAGTAATTAGTACCCGAACGGGTAGTAACGGGTAGTAACGGGTAGTAACGGGTAGTAGTAATGTTGCTAAGTATTATTATTTAAAAATAAGAGTACTATTATGTTAAATAGCCTTTATTGATAATATTAATGTTTTTTAACAAATTATTAATATTTATTTAACTAATTAATCCCAAATTTGTATTTTTATAGATTTTATATATCTACTTCATAAATAAGTCGAATAGTTTGAGTATATTAGTACAACAAATAATACTTTCGTTCTTTTGTTGCATTCATTTTTTTAAAACTTTATATCTATACCCTTAACCAGGACTCAGACTTTGATGACCTAGAAATTATTAAATAATGACCTATAAAATAACGTAAAATTTACACACAAAAAAAGACCTAAAACTGCTATCAAAAACTCGAAATGAGTACACTCCACTAAATTAAACACTCACGTTAGAAGGGAAAATTTAAAAAATATACATACAATGAAAAGTCTTTAAAATTCTCCCAAATTTAATATTGATTTACAAATATCTGCTACAGAAGTGATAGCTACCCCTTCCCAACGCAACCTTCTCTAGCCTAGTTGCAGTCTCACCATAAATATATGTTTTACAAGCTAACAAGCAAAGAGAGTACAAACGTTCCATTACCTACATTTTTTTCTCATTCTGACAAATGTGTGTGTGTGTGTGTGTGTGTGTGTGAAGGGAAAAAACCATGCATTTATAAAATATCCATAGTATTAAAAAATATATTTATTCAACATAAATGCCTAAAACGGATGTAAAAATGCCTAAAATTGACAAAAATATTGACAAAAAAATGACGAAAACCAAGAAAATATTACCTGAAAATTCCAAGATGACAATAAATAGCTACATAATTACCTTTAAAATTAACTAGGAACTTTATAACATTAAACTATTTGGTGCAAATGAAATTAATCGAATAGAAGAAAATTATAAAATTAATTGAATTGTATATAAGAAAAAATTATATTTGGGTCAATATATTTAAATTTAGGGAATGATTTAATGACCTTGTGAAATACTAGACCTAATTTCATCCCTTGTAAGAGATCAAATAAATATTATGTTTTCCCAACAAATATAAAATAAAATTGAGCTAGTAAAAGTTACAACATAAGATATTAAATAAAAGTATGATATGTTTTCATTTAGTCTGTTAACATTTTTGACAAACTTACATGTATTTGAATTTTCAAATATAAATTCATCTGTAAACAGTAAGCTACGTCTGGTCCCATCGTGTAGTGGTCAGGGCACCTGGCTACGAGCCTAGGGGTCCCAGCTTTGATTCCCGGCTGGTATCTTGGGTATTTTTCTCTTAAGAGGAATCATCCTAACGGTCATCAGGAGTTGATTAGTTAAATATAAGTTAGGTTAGACTCCCACTAGATCCATACCTTTATATTCACTATCACCACACCATCTCATTGCAGGTACATGTTGACAACCTCCATACAAGCGACAGGACTGGATGTCATGTCCCTCACGGTCAGTGATTCCATATGCTAAAAAAAATCTGGAAGCTTCCTCTAATCTTAGAGCAAGAATCAAAATCAGGATTTGGCCTTGAGGGTGTAACAAAATGTCTGGTTTAAAATAGAATAAAATAAAAACTGTCTTGGCTGTAGGCTACTGTGACAGTATTGTAAAATCTATTATATTTTTTAGCTCAGAGACCACATAAAAATCTAATCTCGAGATCAATCTTTTTCACGATTACAATACTTTCTATGTATTATGAAGTAAAAAAAGTAACCTACTATATTTGATAGGAAATTGGGACCTGGTGGTCTAGGGGTAAGGTTTCAGACTCCTGTTCTTGGAGACCGGGGCTCAAATCCCAGTCTTGGAACAGATTTATTTGATTACCAAATCCTTTCTTCACCTCTGGCAAAGTGTATGCTTTCACACTTTGTGAATGTGTGTAATGCCAGGCCCTCGCCATGGTTCGGATCCCACGTTAAACTGTAGGTCCCCTCTGATTTTCACCATCATCATTCTCACGTGTCATCCTATCATCTGGGGATAGTGGAATCCACCTTAATGTTGTCCCCACCTGAGAGATGAATTATTCCTCCATACGTCAGGAGAGAAGAGGTAAGATAAGGTCGAATGGCCAAGATCCGCAGCATTCGCCCCACCCATATTCGAAAGTTATTTTCTTTTAAAACAAAAAAGTAAAGATGTACAAGCTTGCAATGACACATATGTATCAGACAAAACTAGCCTAACACCCATAACCCATCCCCCATAGAACGCTCATTTTCCAAAACTCTGTCTTAAATGATCGTCTCTCTTTAGTCCAATCCCTTTATGTAACGGAATACTCTAGAGCCAAATCCTTGTGAAGCCCTTTCTCCTCTCCCACGAGTGAGCTTTTCAACCTCCCCGCTTGGAGCGCTCAAAGATCGTAGACCGCTATGGTGGAAGAGCTCCCACCGAGGTTTCTTGTGGGGCCGTGAGGTGGGGAACGGGGTTCATTTAATTAGTATTCAAAGACCAATAAAGATTAAAACTTTGGGTATGTATCCTCGTTGTACTGCGACCTACGAAAGGGAATCCAAACCTTTGTGTTAGAGAGAGAGAGAGAGAGAGAGAGAGAGAGAGGGAGGGAGAAAGATGTAATATTTGTCTTTTTGGGTGCTAGCATTTTCCCGCGGCTTCGTTCACATTAAACAATATGTCAACATATAAGACAACTTTGAATGTTAGAAAAGAAGTAATCTTAAGTCAAGGGCTATGTTTTATGTGCGTACGAAGATTCACGAAGATTCGCGAAGATTTACGAAGAAACACGGACTCCCCTTATCCGTTCACCCTCTACACTTCATCACTTATCACCTGCCGTCTTGTGTACATGTTACTGTGAATGTGCTGAATTCGTTATTTTGTAAAATAACTAGTGAATGTAGAGAATCACTGAAAATGATGGTTTATTTAACAAATAATAGGATTTATATAAATTTACAAGTGATTTTATAACTTTCCCAATGCGGTTTGGTGAAAGTATGAAACATGAACTGTATTATATATATTTACCGGTGATTTTATAAGATATCTAGTGTGTGTGGATAAATAATAATAATAATAATATTTAGCACCGCGTCTTACTACCCGTTCGGGTTATACGCTTAAGTACTAATTACGCTAATGGATTAGGAATTGGAAGGGTTGAATTTAGAGGAAGTGAACCCGCATTTGCGTGGAGGGAAAGTGGAAAACCATTTAGGAAAAACCACCCCCAGTTCACCCGACCGAGATTCGAACCTCGATCTCCCCATCCTCGGCGGTAGAGCTCAACATGACTAGCGCGTTAGCCAATGTGTGGATAAAAATATAGAACATAAATCCAAACTAACCTAAACTAACCTTGTCTAACCTAAACTAAGCTATAATAAACTAGTCTAAGCTTCGAAAAATGACACCTATATGATATCTAGATGGAGTAATCCTCACTAAAAAGCATAAATAATAGCTTTGGCTATTTGATTCTTAGTCTAAGCTTGTCTAAACTAACCTAACTTGCCTAAACTAACCTAACCAAACCTAATCTTGACGTGACTTATTAACATTCACTGGTGGTTGAAGGTAATTTTGTAAACTTACCGGTGATTTTGTAAAATGTTCGGCGAGTATGTGAAGTAGTAAATACTTTTTTTACATTCCCCAACTGAGCCAGTGGCTTTATAGAATCACCGGCGACTTTACAAACTCATCACATTCAGCACATTCACAGTAGCATACACGTAATACCAGCCGCGACGTATGTTCACCGATTTACACCGTTTTTTCGACATTACTTCGTTTCAAAATACTCTCGAAAAATAAAAATAAATTGAGATTTTTTTTATATTAAAAAATGCAAAAATACTGACTTCAACTCGAGTTCCCTTTCATACCACCTTAAAATTTGAGAAAGTGTGAGGAATGTAAATACGTCTATTAAAAGTGGGGATATTTCTTTCAACCATACCCTCCGGTATGATAATATATTATTTGAGGAAGGAACGAAACAAAATGCCCGTTGGAAGATAGATACTGTTGCGCAAACTTAGTCTCTCCTAATTAAAGAAACATCAAATTCTAGAAAAATAATACACCATCAACCCCGTGGGGGATAATGAGGAGGGTATACAAAGGGAGAAGGGTAGGTACAGTCCTATTTTCATAGGAAGAGCCTATTATAAAATACAAACATTTTTTTTCCCCAATCAACATTAATAAATATTTACTATAATTAATGTTATTTATCGGTATTGAGAATATATATTAGAAGTAACATCTAAATACAACGTGACTTGACGTATAAATACTTGAAAAATAACTCGAGTAACTTTTTCTGTCATATACGTTATACGTGGAACCTCACCACCTGTAATTTTTATAGGAATAAACTTATCCGACTGCTAGAAAAATTACTAGATCTACTTTCAAGTATTCATACGTCAGGTCATGTGGTCTAAGACTGTAACTTTTGTTATATATTATCAAGTCCTATAAAATTGGACTAATAATATTGTAAGAGATCATCAATATTGGCCACAAAAAATAGTGTCTGTATTTTCTAAAAGACCCTCTCTATGAAAATTGAACTATACTGGTCTGATTCAATTTTGGAAAATCACGTTGAATATACTTTCCTAAGGATTGGTTTTGAAGTAGCACAATTATTTATTAACTGACCCCCTTCGGTGGTCACATGGTCTAAGGCATCACACCCAAAAGACACTGGATCCACTAATGATCTGGACTCAAATACCGGGCAGCTACTTTTTCTTTAAACAAATTTTTCCACCCTACCTCCACGCAAATGTGGATACTCTTCCTCTAAACTTAACCTTCCTCATCCCTGACACATTACCGTAATTAAAGTCTGTTCACCGTAGGAATTGTTTTCTGAAAGGCCTTTTTCCCTACCTGAACTCTATTATATAGTAGGATATTGGTAGGAAAAAAGACCTTTCAGAGAGTAATTCCTACCGTGAATGGAGTTTAGTACATAATATGAGTATAACTCAAACGGTTGATGAAACGTGACGACAAAAATAAAACACACCTTCGTACGAAAATTGGAGTATGGTGGGGCACAGACTATCATTTCGAGCCGAAACTTTTCAAGTCAAGAGAAGAGAGATATGCGCATGCGCGTTGAGGCAACTCCTCGGGGCTACGAAGCTACTCCGTAATTGACAAAGATGGGGGGAACAAAAAGTCGGAACGCGGAATTGAAAACTGATGGGATATTCCCGTTCTTATAAACTAGTAGGGAGAAACTAAATGAAAATAAGCTACACGCTCTCTAGGTGACGAGGGCGGTAGTAAGGGGGTGAGGTACCCCCAAAAACGGATTTTTTATTTTCTAAAAAAAATATATAAAAAAAACTTCTCTTGCGAGGAAAAAAAAAAGTTGGCGTCGAGTCCATCAACTGGGTAGAGAAAGTATTGTAGTTCCTCTACTTATTATTTTCTCTCTCTTTCTCTCGTAACTTCCTCTTTCTCCGGCAATCCCATCACAGAGCGTTGAAACCAATTTCCCGTTGATTCAACCTCCCGAGTTTCTTGCAGAAGCCAATATAAGAGGAAAGACCGGTCCTTATATAAAGATTGAGAATGTTTTTATTTGAAGGGGGTAAAGAACTGGGGGTGGGTTTCAAACTTAGTTTTATTATTCGATTCCTTCTATTTCAATTTTATTCTGTATAGGAATCAGTAATTTTTTTTTATTTGAAATATTTAACGTGAACTTTCTGAAGAACCGACTGATTATATCAGCATACGAGAATTTCTATGAGCGAGAGCGAAAGAGCTTACCA
>CABFWB010001522.1:0-43809 GCA_902151455.1 Timema bartmani
AATATTAAGGTCTTCCGACAAGTTAGAAAAAGGGGGAGTGGAGTTAGTATCCCCAACACCTCCCACCCCACCTCAAGGTAATTAGTTGGACCTAGCTCCTTCTTCCACCCCGTCAAACAATTCACCTCCATTACTCTTTTCATCAATCATCAAAACCGTTTTCAAGCTGAAAGTTTTTGGTTCGCAAAAGCTTTAACGTCTAATGCTAAGTAACAATAGAGGCTTTGCAACCCTCCCTGCTTACACCAGGCAAAGTAATTTATTTTCAAAAGCCTACTACCCCCTCCCCTCTCACTCTCTAATGAAAAATGAATGTTTTATATCACAAAAATAAGAGGAAGTAGAATTTTGTGGTTGAGAAGGGGTGTATTGTGAGGGTGTTTAGGTAGCCTCATTGGCGGAAAAAATAATAAAAAAATAACGGGAGACCTAAAATCTTAAGGGAGGGTTCAATTTCCAATGAATACGTCGCTTTATTAAAAAAATAAAAATAAAAAAAGATAAATAAAAGTGTTGTAATTTTTCACCTTCAAAAACCCTTGATTGGATTTAAAGAGAAGGGATTTTAGATTAATATGAAAGATTATGAAGATATTTCTTTGTGTACATAATATGCTGCCTTTCATTCTTCAAACCGTGCATCAAATGAGATTCAAGTTAAAAGTTTGTTGAAAGGAAAATGGTCTTTGATGTTTAGGATAGTTTAAGGTAGATAATCTTGCTTTAGATTCATACCCAGCCAGACAACACAATATTTTATATGGATTTCACTCTTGTATACATAATTCAGACTTGAAGGGACGCAACTAGTTTAATATGATTGTATTTTTAAAATACCTTGCGTGTGCACATCGGTGGCCACATGAATTAAGGCTCAAGTCTCGCCAGGTGTCTGGTGAGTAGTAGGTCTGGGTTCAAATCTTGTCTATATGTGTGCGCATTGATTTTCTTAGAAATGAACATTTGTAACACTTTTTAGAAACTACAAACATATGTTTTGCGGTAAAACATTGGTAGCATTTTACGATATCGTTAGTGTTAATCTCTAGGTAGTGATGTTGTCTTTCAAAAGTGACAGCTACAGATCACGTAGTCTGAAGTATGGACGTGAAACTAAATTTAATAATTTTTCCTTGAATGTCAGATGATATTTAAATTTTTAAGAAAATTGGTGGAAAAAAATAATTGATTTTTCACTCTCACTTCACGTAAATTTGAGTTAATTTCCTATTAATTCTACACTTTTCATCCCCAACCCATTTGTGTAAATGTACGGGGAGTCCAGATGGGTAGTAAGATGGGGAGCACGGGAAAAAAGCAGACCTTAAGCCAATATTTCAATAGCAATGCAACTATGATAAATACATATTAAAAAAAAGTTTATAGTTGTTGTAAAGCTGGACCTAATCTAACTTAGTGTAAAATAAAATTCAGAAGAGTTATGGAAAAGTGATAGTTTCTTTCTTGTCATTTTCAGGGACACAGCTGCTCTAAAATCACTGGGGGGAGTCGGAGAAGGTAATTTCCATTTAAATGCTGCGTAATACTCTCTATATTGTGTGGTTATATCAGCAATGGTTTCAACCTGAGGTACGCACAATTTAATATACAAGGCCTATATATAATTATTAAATATATTATTATAATGTACCCCGTTTTATTGGATTTTATTGGGGTGCCCGGTAGCCAACCCTAACTACAACACTACCGCAGCACCTTAGGAACTTACATGGTTGGGATGGACTCCAAGTGGTAGTGGTTGGAATGGGTGGTTCGTGGGGAGTGAGACTCGAGTGTTAATCCAATAATTTCTATTTATTAATCAGGTCAGATGACTAAACTACTACATAGGTAAACGGGTAGATCTCCCGTGACGAGGGATCATGCACGATAACGGGACTCGCAAAACTTCCTAGAACGCAAAACTTCCTAGAGACCCGCGATCGACCCTCCGGTGGGGGAACCACCAAATCACATTTTTTCCCTCCATGTCTTAGTCAGTGGTTGCTATAGGACGACTCTCATGTCCCAAGCATGGCTTCTCTTCAACTAGGGTGAAGATCTGCCCCTACTTTTTAATCAACCAATCACTAAACAAGATGTTATTACTCTTACTTAAACTTGCTGATCAAGATGTGTCCAACAAGCCAGAAGGTCCATCGGTCGCACTGTGCTTGCTTGTCAACAGGATGCAAGCTATATAAGATATATGCTATTCTCAGCAGGATGGCAACCCAACACTCTTGACTTCCAAGGAAATGTACAAGCGTAGGTTGACCTCTTGCCAGAATAAACCTTAAAATAATTATGCTCCTACAAGAGTAGCCATTTTATTTGTAATAGTGATCTATGCCCACAAATGAAATTTAATTAAAATCGTTAAAGCCGATTTTAATAAAATCCATTTTTCTCTTTTCGCCCCTAAGGAAACTACCCTTATTATTTTAGGGTTAGATATCCAATTCCTAAAACCTCTTGGGGAAACCCTATGAAAACCCTAGATACCAAGTTTTAGCCCGATCTATAAAATAGTTTAGGCTCTACTCCACGATACAGACAGACGGAGATGCAAAAACCACTTTTTCGGATTCGGGGGGTCATGACGTCAAAATTCTGATAAATTCTTTACAACCTTTACATTAAATAGAGCATGCATGTGGTTGGCGTGTAATACACTTTTGCAGTCACATACTCTTGGTCGGTGTAGATAGCAGCACTGTTTTGATTTAGCTGGAAACAGAAGCTGTGTCAGGGGAGGTGTAGATAGCAGCACTGTTTTGATTTGGCTGGAAACAGAAGCTGTGTCAAGGGAGGTGTGCACGAGATGTAATTACATGAGGCAAACCCATACTGAAAACTATTTACACTCGGATTTCGTAATATCCGGCTTTATTTTTTTACCATCCAGCCCGGAATACCTCCATTTTAAGCCGGACTCTAATGTAGTTTGAAAAATCACACCTCAACACGGAAATCCCCCTTGGCTTAAATTGACAATACTCTACCACTGATCTTTCCAGTGCTCAGGATCATTCCTCACTCATATTTTAAGACAGAGTCTGTGATGGACGTGTGAATATCACCGGCTACTAAAAGCTCTCATTTACGTCACAGCCACTGGCGATTCGGCTCTGGCTTTATCCTGGCAATAGTACAAATAAATTGTACCATACATTCCAAGCGAATCAAGATGGAAGAAAGCGCCTCTATACAGTTGGTAGTAATTAACTATTAATTCTTGTGTATCACAAACTGATACGTATTGGTTATCCACAGGATCAGTCCTGATAGATGAATCAGGTTTAATAAAGTGAAAAATGACAACCTAGATACGGGAATCGAGCCCGGGATCTTTGACCTTGCGTGCCAATGTCTAGGTACGGGACGAACCAGGATGGCTCAATGGTAGAGTAATGGTGCACAAAGCCAAAGGTCGCGGGTTTGATTCCCGTGTCCAGGTTCTCATTTGCTTACGTAATTAACTAGTATTAAATGTACACGTACATTTTTTGATAGGCCAGGTGCTGGGATAGGGAGGGACATTTAACCCCCAATGATTCGCGCTTACCCTAGTATATACTCGGCGCTGGTCGTACGGCTGTCTGTTAAGCGTTATCCGAGGCCGGACCAACCACAGTCCCTAAACACTGGCTCCCGTGTCGTCGCGCCTAGAACACCTAGCTCACTCGGCAGCTGTCAGTGGACTTGCTCCGCTTCCTCGCGTCTTCTTGGCCTTTCGATCACCTGAACCAATCAGGAAGCTTGATCCCTCACTCAAGATGGGTTGAGATACAGTCGAACCAGTGAGTATCAGTGGACTTGAGTGCGCGGCGTCTTCCCGAGTGTTTTTTTTTAGCACAGCATCTTACTACCCGTTTGGATTGTACGCCTAGGTACAAATTAGGCTAACGGCTTAAGGATTAGGAAGGTCTGATTGAGATGAAGTGCACCCACATTTTAGTGAAAGGAGAGTGGAAAGCCATTTAGGGGAAAACCACCCTCAGTATACCCGACCTGGATCGAACCCCGATCTCCCCGTCTTCAGAAGTCTGGTCTAGCACGAGAGTAGCGCCTTAGTTCGCGCGGCCGCCGAAGCGAGTCTCTCTCCTAGCTCTCCGCCGAGTCATACGAGGTTGCAGTCTTATGATATTTAATTCACGCTTCAGTAGCTTGCTGCACTTCTCGTATTATATTACTAAACTATCGACCGGCTCCGTTGTGTAGTGGTCAATGCACCTGACTACGAACCTAGGTGTCCCGGGTTTGATTCCCGGTTGGTACCTTGGGTAAGGGAAGTCCCTCCCGGTCAAATATGACATACGATTAAAAAAAACTAGTCGATAAGCCATGAATTGGGAGCACTATTCTACACTACTAAGTTGAAGTTTTGTGGAAAGATTAGCTGGTGCCTATTTACCGTTGCTCAGGGAATGCCCGAACGTAGTGTACTAAACATACTTTTTTATTTCGGTGGAAGTCCTTTCCATGTCCCGATGAGATTAGGTGTTGGTGAGAGAGTGAATTTGACGGGGTGCAGCCGGTAGAAGCTCCTAATTAGCCATACCCTGATAGCCGTTGGGAAAGTTCCCCTTTCGGGAAAAGTTACCCATGGTGCCACTCAAGAATCGAACCCGGGACATTTAAGTTCGTATCCAGGTGTACTTACCATTATAACACGCTACTGGTTATGTTTAGTAAGGAATATAATGGAACAAATTTGAAGTGAGGCTTCATAAAGTTGAGTCCGACATGAAAACACTTCACTATTCGATCCCAAAAACGTTTGTCTGTCTCGTCACGTGCTTCAACCAACTCCTTCCTAACCGCCCGGGTAAGGATGAGGATGATATTATTTATATGAAGTGAAACCCACACCAGTGGGTACGCGGAGAAAATGTCAGGCTCTACTCGTCTGGTTAGTCGGGGTCTAGGAGGCCAGGGTTCTAATCTCAGACGGGTGTGCTGAGAAGGTGGTTTCATAAATGGTTTCCCGCTCTTCTTTTACACTAATGAGGATATGTTTCCTCTAAATTCTACCTTCCTCTTCCCTTTCCCATTGGTGTAGTTAAATACGTTCAGCCCAGACAATTATTATTATTATTATTATTAGTAGTAGTAGTAGTAGTAGTAGTAGTAGTAGTAGTAGTAGTAGTAGTAGTAGTATTTAGAGGCCCATTAATACAATGAGATCATTAGGGCCTGACAAATAGTAGAACGTGGAGAGAAAAGTGCTCCTGCATTTTCGGGGAGGGAGAACATGAAACTATTTAGTAAAAGAAAAAAGAACTTAGAGCACTCAGGCGTAGTTTGAAAATTCAACCTCTTCGTCACTTAGCGAATTAGGAAAGACACTGCTTACACCTTTGGCCGCATTATCATAAGAGTGGGTCAAATAAATAATCTAAGGGGTAAGGATGAGGATGGGAATTTGGTGTAAATGCACCTGTATTAGCGTGTAGAGGAAATGGGAAGCACCCATTTATAGAACCCACGTGGGAAAACACCTTCCATTACAGCCGGATTGGGTTAAAATAACTTGCTCTCCCTGCTATCGGAAAGTGAAAAAGTACGAGACTGACGCCTTTGTCCGCGTGCCCACCGGTGCGATTGGCTATCTTGTTACCAAGCGTATAGTTCAGGACCTGTTTTTGGCTCTCAATAAATCAGCAGTGTTGGCTATAATTTTTGTACCACTTTCGGGTCAATGCATCACAGCTGGTAAAATAAATAAAACACGATTTCATAGCGGTTCAGTGATGCGGCGGTTGATTGAAACAGCTAAATCGGGTCATAATAATTAGATTCATTAGTCTGCGAACGGCTGCTAAATGTTTCCCGTCTGCCGCACAGGGAATTCTCTTTTTTTAGACGATTATAGAGACTTCCTGGGAAATAATCATAAAACGTGATTTGAAATTAAAACTTAAAACGCTTAAATGGTAGCATTTAATACGTTTTCCTATTTAAATAACTATTGTTTACACCAGGATCGACCCTAAATATTTACGTATTTGTTAGAGGCAGTGACGTGGCCTGGAGTGTTGCCACGGTAAGCAGAGTTTGTTCAAACTAGACCTGTGAACTGTTATCACTCATCAAACAAGTCCGACACCTTAGCTCAGTCGGTAGCGTGAGCTAAAGGCTGTTACACATAGAACGCTAAGCTAAGCTAAGATTTGCTCTGCTAGCTCTTTAGAAAAATAGCGGACCATATATTTAAATGGGTTAGTTCACATAGAAAGCTAGGCTAAGCTAAGCTATGCCTTGCTACGCCGCGCTGTTTTTTTCCGATTGCTGGCCGGACTATTTTTCCATCTACCATCATGAGCCATCTTACGTTGCGCATGCGCATAACGCAACCTGGGCTCCGTGTTGAACAGACGCAGTGCTGTTTTGGTGAAAATTACTAAAGAAGTGTTGACAATTTTTTTTTTTCAGTTTGTTTCACGTGTATTTAAGTAATATTCTATTTAGGTTTTATATTTAATAAATGTTTTAATATTAAAATAGAAGCGTTAATTGAACAAGTCAAACCTCCACCTCCTAAATTGTCTTCATCTTCCAAAACAGCTGCTAACAGCAGCATATTTTTTTACTCAGTACTATAACCTGAGCTCAAACAATACATTTTGGAGAACGCCATCATAATTAAACTTTACTGGAGCAGACCAGAAAGAAACAACTCTGAATTCTGGAGTGAAAAGAGGGACCATTGCTTAGCTTAGCTTAGCTTAGCAATGAATGTGAAACCTAACTGACCAAAGTCTTAGCAGAGGACAGCACAACATAGCTTAGCATTCTGTGTGTATCAGCCTTAAAAAGGGTATTGGGTTCGATACCCGGCATGGCCAAAGATGTATCATTGATGAAAATGGGGGTTTACCCTTTCACAGTAATAAATTGATAGCGTGGGAATGGATATTGTGCGTGTAAAGTCTTACAATCAATTATAAGGCATATGATGCTACGACAGGCCTAGCAAGCCGGTAGTGGATAATATATGGCTTGAATAAAAAACTGACCCAAGCCACAGGCTGTAACGGTAATGGATGTAAAGTAACCCATTAAACACTCATTGGTCAGGTATCCATGGAAATAAGTTTCTCATAGGATAGAGGTATGTAGTACGTGACCTATGTACGGTTGGTCAAATTGGTGAGACCATATTACAGATATGATTTTACCAAAGCTCTGCTTATTCTGAAAACACTCCACGTAACGTCTCTCTGTTTTTCTATTATATTTTTCTTAACACTATATTTTAATATCCCGTTCGGGTTATACGCCAATGTACTAATTACGCTAATGTGTTAAGGATGAGTAAGGTTGAATTTAGAGGAGGTCTACCAGTATTTTCGTGGAGGGAGATTGGAAAACCATTTCAGGAAAACCACCCTTAGTATACTACCCAACCGGGTTTCGAGTCTCGATCTACTCGTCATCGGAAGTAAGATTCATTGTGAGAGTGACGCCTTAGACCATGTGACCACTGAAACGGATAGCGTCACTTATTAAAGGCTGTGTTCCCCCTAGTGGTCGTACAGTCTAGGGCGTCAGGCTCTCAATAGATGATATTGTGGGTGACGAGGAGGTATAATCTCTATATCGATGTGAATGTTCCAACCCATCTCCCCAATAAAATGTGTATGCTTCCTGTAAGACTGACTTTCTCATCCCTTCGACATTAATTAAGCGTTTATAAAACCCGTATGCTAAAAAGTTTACTTCTTACATACATTACTGTTTCCAGCCTGTGGTCTGGGTTGGTTTTTTATTCAAGCCGTATATTTTCCACTATCGGCTTGCTAGGCCTGTCGTAGCATCATATGTCTTATAATATAACTAAAGACTAGGACTGGTAAAACATCCAGTTCCCAGCCGTTAATTTATCAATGTGAAAGATTAAACCCACATTTGATCAATGATAAACTTTTCAGTCATACTGGGAATCGAACCCGGGACCCTTAGCTCAGTAGACAGACACGCTACCAACCGACCAAAAGTGTCGAATTGTGCTAAAACATATAACAATATATCACGGTGAGCGTGCGTCAATGCCGCATTATCGAGTTTACCGATAAAGTCAGGGTTTTAATTCCAACCAGATGCATATTGAGGTGGTTTTCTCCTAAATGGTTAACCATTCTATTCCCATGCAAATGCAGGTATATTTCTTATAAATCCTACCTCTCTCATCCTTAAACCACAATTATAAATAAGCAGATAACCTGGTCAGTTGGTAAAACGGGGAGCACACATAAAACTACCTAGTGATTATAATTATCCTTTCGGTGTTCGAATTGTCAATGATGGGAGTATTGGGGTTTGATTCTCAGTCAGATGAACTGAGGGTGTTATTTAATAATTGATTAAGAGGGTGATGGTAGTTAATATGACCATGTAAAGCCAATAAAGAACTTAAGCTAACCAATGGATAGTTAGCCAAATCTTGGTGACCATGGCAATTATTCCCTTTTCGAGAAAAATCCCTTAGTACCAGACGGGAATCAAATCCGGGACCTCTGGGTCAGCAGCCAGAAGCTCTGATCTTTATACAATGAGGCCAGTTATTACTTGATATTAAGATGTAAAGTTGAGTCTGTTTACCATTCAGTCCATAACAAACGTAGGCGTGTATTCGTCCCGAAATAGACTGAGGAAGAAAATAAAGTTTTATATCTCGAATTTGTGAAATACAAGTGAGTCTTCTTACACGCCAACCTCTCATAACAATAATAATTCATGTTCGTGAACACAATACTGCTGAGGGATTGTACAAGAAGTAAACATCTCTTCTAAAAAATAAAAAATATTTTTTTTAGCAGAGAATGGGGAATTTATACCTGTGCAGAACTGTTCAAAGGTCGTGATCAACCCAGAGATATTAGGTTTTCCATTTTTCATTTATTTGTGGTATTTAACGTTAACTCTCTGAACCTGATTATACCAGCATACGATTTATAAACTAACTTAAATATAGGACAGACGCAGCATCCAGTCCCCAGCCGTTAATTCATCACTATGAAAGGGGAAACTACATTTCACCAATAATAATGTTTTTGACCATGTCAAGAATCGAACTTTGGACCATTAGCTCAGTAGACAGACAAGCTACCGACTGATCTAAGGTGTAGGGCCTAATATATTAGTGTTCATGCTCCTAGTCTTACTAACTATCCAGGCTTTCCGCATATTTTACATTGATAGGATAAAATGAAGGTAAAATGTATATAAAATATAACTAAATTTGCATGTATGGAGGGTTATAAATGATTTATGAAAAACACCTCTAATACACCCGAAAGAGATTTTAACCCCACCGTCACCATCAAGCAAAAAAAAAACACTTCTTTTAATTTTTGCATTACGTATTTATAGCTATTCCGCCTATCAACACAAATGGGGAAGTTATGAGAGAGTCAACATTTTAGGTGAAGTGTACTCAAATTCACGTGGAAGGAGAGTGAGAAATTATTTAGGAATTACCATATTAGAACACCATATTGGGGTTCAAGCTCCTGACCTTCCCGTTATCGGCCAACCAAACTGAATCTCGCTAAGCTTGGTCACTAAGGTGGAATTGAAGAGGACACGAGAAAAGGCCAGTGTTTTCTTGCAGTTTTTATGGCAAAACTTTTTTTTGGCCAAAATATATCAAATATTGCTTCAGTAGAAATATAATTATTTTATTTTATTTTATGCACATGCTGATATCAACAGTTGTTGAATATCCATCATGAGAATAGCGGCATTATCTAACAAACTTTTTAAATGAAGAGAAATGTTGTCATTAAATTCTAAACAAACCTTGACAGATATTCAAGAAATGTTAAGGTCACCCTGTGTAGAAAATCAAATTCTATATTTGTTGGAGCAAAAGTAAAGTAAAATACTTACGATACTGTTTAAATAATCATAAAGAACATTTAGGTTATATTTCACGTGAGAGAAGACATAAGAATGATGGTTTTTACAGTGATTTTTTTTTGTTGATCTTGCAGGAAGTTAGTTTAATAGTTGAGTGAAAAATTAATATGTTCTGTAAAACAGTATACCAATTCGAATGATAATTCTCTCAAAGACTCATCTCAAGTACGATTAGTTTTTATTTTAGGAATGCAAAATTATTTCATCAACGTTTTATACCTTTTGACTGAGAAGGACTAGAACACAAAATGAGATAACTTGAGAATAGGGGGTCTAGTACAGAGAATTAAAATGTTGTTTTCTACCATTATTTAGCTTCAACATTTTCTGGAGCACTTAATCTGTAAAATTTTCCCCTGACATAATTGCGCCACAGAGCTTTCTGGACTGCTTAATTTAAAGAATTGTCTGCTGACTTAATTGAGTTTCGATGCTTTCCAAAGCACTTAAAGTGTGGAGGAGGCAATGCTACCTTGTTAGTCAAAATAGTAGGACGCTTAAACATTCTGTTCCTAAGAAAAAGTTGTTATCTCAAACTTTTTTTGTTGTTGACTAAACACGTTTTGATACAACGCCTAGATCAGTTTTCAAATGGATTTTTTTTTGTTGATCTTGCAGGAAGTTAGTTTAATAGTTGAGTGAAAAATTAATATGTTCTGTAAAACAGTATACCAATTCGAATGATAATTCTCTCAAAGACTCATCTCAAGTACGATTAGTTTTTATTTTAGGAATGCAAAATTATTTCATCAACGTTTTATACCTTTTGACTGAGAAGGACTAGAACACAAAATGAGATAACTTGAGAATAGGGGGTCTAGTACAGAGAATTAAAATGTTGTTTTCTACCATTATTTAGCTTCAACATTTTCTGGAGCACTTAATCTGTAAAATTTTCCCCTGACATAATTGCGCCACAGAGCTTTCTGGACTGCTTAATTTAAAGAATTGTCTGCTGACTTAATTGAGTTTCGATGCTTTCCAAAGCACTTAAAGTGTGGAGGAGGCAATGCTACCTTGTTAGTCAAAATAGTAGGACGCTTAAACATTCTGTTCCTAAGAAAAAGTTGTTATCTCAAACTTTTTTTGTTGTTGACTAAACACGTTTTGATACAACGCCTAGATCAGTTTTCAAATGGAATTTTGGTTTACTTCAAAACAATAAATTACCGACTTCAAAAACCGTTCCTGATATACGTTTCTTTTCTACACCCATTATTTTACTACTTCATCACAAAATCCATCTCTTTATATCTCTATTGTGTTGTTTCTTCAAGGAATAGCAACCAATATGTATAGGTTGTCTGATTTCAATCGATACAATGAGCTTTCCGACATCCAATTTCATCTAAAAGAAAAATTACTGGCAATGAACAGAAAAAAAACACACCTTAATATTGTGATTCCAACCCTAAAGACGAGTGGGGCAAACGTGATAGACTGGAGACTGTTATTTGAACACTAGATACCAGTGAGACAAACGTGATAGACCGAATGGAAGGCTGACACATGCACAGAAATAAAAGTTTTCACAGGAAAAAGGGTTAATTAGATCGTGATCCTGGAATAAGCTGGATAGTTTATCGCTGACATTACACTACAACAATGAAGTTTTTGTGGAACACTAAAGCTGGAAGGTTTTTGGCTAAAATTATGGGGTTGCTAAACTTTCCAATGAATATAAGCCGGAAAATTTCCGAAGGAATTATCTTAGCACGAAGTTTTCTGGAAAGCTTTATCTGTAGAATATTCTTCTGACTTTATTTTACGTTGGTACTATTATTTTTAGGCTTCTCTTGAGAGCTAAGGTGCTTGATAAAGGCATTCTATTTCGATTTAATTCAAATCACACATGAGGACCACGTAGTGAAGGGGAAATAAAACTAAACTTCCCAACGTTACATTTTAGGCCTTAACGAGTAAGTAAGCAGACCCGCTACCGATTAAATTAACTTTTCTTGAGTACATGATTGCTACCCTATGGAAAATTAGCCATATGTGAAATGACTCTTTGTTAATTTTTGCTGTTACTGTCCATATAAGCCCTCATTTTTATAGGAAGCCCATTTTAGACCACCAAATTTGATTGAAATTCACTAACAAATGGCATTCTAGAAATATGTATTATTTGATTTATTTAACTATAAATTTCATCTGAAATTTATCAAAACCTTCCAATTTTATTTTCTATTAGAACATTGTGTAGTTTATCTTTACATGATTGATTAAACGGATTAAGAATGCAAAAAAATATTGTAACATTTTGGTTCCCGCCTTTGTGGAAACGTGAGTTTCCAATTTTAAAATAACGGACTTTCTAGGAAAATTAGACTGTATATATCGCATCTAAACGTCCAGCACCTTAGCTCAGTCAGTTGCGTGTCTACCTACTGAACTAAGGGTCCCGGTAAATATTCAAGGAACCTGATGTTAATATATAATAACTAAAAAGAATAACATGAGCATTTGACTTTTTAACTATCACTAGAGTGAAGATATGATTACATATTTTCTTGAAATTCAGTTGTTTTTTATCTCCGCATCTTACTATGTGTTCAGGTTTTATGTCTTTATGATAAATTACTCTAGTAGGGTAGGGACGAGGAAGGAAGTATTTTAGAGGTAATCTACCCTCATTTTCGTGGAAAAAAGCGTGGAAAACTATATAGGAAAAAAACCACCCTCAGTAGACTCAACCGGGATTCGATCCTCTATCTCTCCGTTTTCAGCAGGCCAGTCTAACACGAGATCCACGCCTTAGACCATTCGGCCACTGAAACGAATTTGAAAGTTTAAATCAATATTACTAGCACCGCGTCTTACTATACGTCCGGATTATACGCCCTTTAAATAAATATCATGGATACCAATAAATATGAACCAAAGAAAGACTTTATTTTTTCATTTTATCTTACTACCTGTCCTTTCTATACAGATTTTAATTACGTTGGTGGGGTAAGAAATGATGAGGAATGTAGAATTTATAGAGACTGTACCCACATTTGTGGGTGTTGGCTGAGGGGGAGGGGGTAATTATAGGGAAGCATTTGGAATAACCAATCTAACCACATCCGGCTTACCCCATTACCGGCAAACTTCACTATATGAGACTGAAATTTAGTGAAAATAACCTAAATCCACTAAAAGCCATATTAGAAATATACTTTTTTTTTTTAGAATCAAGATCATTTGTAAAACGTGGTCAAGTCGAATGAGCTCATCTGAAGCTGAAGATTTAAATTTCTTATTCGTCTTGACCAATAATAGAAAGTGAGTGAGTGGCATTGTCCAAGAAGAATGGTTTTATAAAGCTCTCTTTCTTTCTTGATTTGAGCCAGCGGTTTCACGTTTTCGTGGCGACTTATTGATCCGGCAAAGAAGTTTAAGCACCCCACATAAACTGGAATTCATACAGAAACGCGACTTTATGACCCACTAAAATCAACGATTCAAGTAATGGGCTTACCGAGTGTAAAATATGGAATTTTAGTGCTACTGGCTGCTTTGGCTGTTTTCTCTTTCAATTTTCGATGTGGGTTGTTTTGGCACCACGTTTGTAAGCTGCTAACGGTACCAAAAAATTTAGAACTCCATGGGATGACGCTGACTTGACATAGTACGGTTGTAAAATATAATATTTTTTTCCCCAGCATTCATTCATTCTTTTTATGTGTACACTTCGCTTACATTAGACTATAAAATCTTACCTTGACTTATTACACTATGGTCCTATCTTATAAGTTGAACCAAAGTGAAACAATATTTTTTATAGCCAGAAGCTTACGTTCAACACAATTTTTTTTATGTGCTGCGCTTTACTACCCACACCAAAGAGTAGCCTACATAATGTAGGATTTTGGTGGAAATTAACCAGAATTTGCGTGAGATGGGGCTGGAAAAACATGTATGGAAAACCACCCTCAGGGCAACCAACCGGGATTAGTACTCAGACCTACTTATCACAGAAAAACCAGTTGAGATGAGGTTGACGCTTTAGCCCACGTGCCCACCGATGAGGTCTGCTTTGTATAAAATATATATCACCTTCCAAGTGTTTGTGAAAAGATAATTTAAAATGAAATCCGTTTTATTTTCAAGAAAAGGCCAATTTCAAGGTCACACGACTCAACAACCTCCTTGGCTACGCCCGCGATCCTTACGTCTTTATGTTCCCGACCCCTAAGCTTTTTGGCAACTTTCCTTGAAGCGCCATTTTGTTTCCAAGAAATTAAACAACACCGTTTGTATGGGAAAACTCTAAATATTATTCTTTTATTATTTATGGTTCCATAAAACGGATTGCATTTTAAATATTACAAATGGCCGCTCATTAGGGAGAAAGAATGTCAGATCCAGACGAATAAATCTGACTGAAGGGGGTGTGCCAGGAGTATTGGGGTAACTTGAGGGATGGGAGGAAGGGGTAAAATAGGAGAGAGATGACTCTCCTACCAAAAGAAAAAAAAAAGTGGCACTGGCATACTGGGATACGTTTCGTAAATTCGGAACACGAAAAAGAGATTAAGAAATAGATTGTGTATAATTTGACTTTTGTTGTTTCTGGAAGCGTGACTCAATAACAAGGTTCGTGATTGAATGAAAGAAGGTGTGCGATTCCCCGTAGAGAGATACGTTCAAATCATATAAGTACTCAAATAATGAGAACGCTTAGAACGGAAGGTGACCCACATCGGTGGACACGCGTACTAAGTGTCAGACTCATCTGTTATGGTTTACCTGTGACGGGGAGGTTGGGGTTTGATGCCTGGCCAATTGTTTCGTTTAGCACCGTGTCTTACTACCCGTTAAGGTTATGTGCATATGTACTAGCCACTTTAATTTGTTATAGATGAGGAAGGTCCCATTTATATCAAATGTACCCGCATTTGCGTGGAGTAAGTGCGCAAAACCATTCAGGAAAAAATCTCTCAGTACACCCAGCTGGGATTTAAACCCTGATATCCCCGTCATCGGTAGTTTAGTCTATTGCGAGAGTAATGCCTTAGACCATGCGGCCAGAGAAGCAGGTCCCAGTTGCATTAATGTGACACAAATGTGGGCACATTTACTTTTTATTCTACCTTCCTCACTTCTAACTCATTAGCGTGATAGCTCGGACGTAGTGGAAAAAATGTATAATGCCAATGTCACTTTTTAAATTCAAAGCAAAGTTGAAGATAAGACTTTAAAAAACAACAACATTAATTGCATCTAGGTGAAGAGAGAGGTTTAGAGAGAAAACAAAGAAAACTATTATTTTATGAATACATATCTGAATTTATTTCTACTTACGTTATAGATTTTATTTAATCACAGTCTGTGTTAACATAGTGTCTAGTAGGTGTAGTTAAAATGATTACATGTTGAAATATTTTATATTTTAGTGAAGTATTTAAAATCAGTTGAAAACAAATCGAAGTTTCCTTCTTCATTTGAAATGTTGTGAATATGCGAAGACTATTGTTAGTGTGTGTGTGTGTTTTGAAGTTTAAGAGAGGGATATTTGACCTTCGACCTTAATTTCAATATTTCTAGGCTTCGCTTGTATAATTTTCAATATTTCTACTAAGATAACTTTTTAAGTTGAATCATTCCAAAAATTTAAGGTTAAAAAAAGTATTATAATTATATATTAAAAAGAATAATTAATTAATTAATAATAAATAAATTTATAGTAGTTATATATTTTTAAATTATTTTAGTTAATATACTTTCTCAATAATTATAACATTTAATATTAGTTTAATTCAATAACTAAAATAAAACCCAATTGAGTGGCAAGCGGTCTTAAGGTCAAGCTAATTTAGTGTGGTTTGCCGGTAATTTACACCCGAGCGAGATTCGACCCTCAATCTCCCTGTCATCGGCAGTCTAGCCTACTACAAGAGTAGTGCATTAGACCATTCGATAATTGAAGGGGTATTTGGGGCTGATATCCATGAAATATTGCCATAGGTTAATACTGGCCGGCAGAATATTGTGTACGTCTTTATTAAAGTATTCTGAAATACACTCCATGTTGTTCCTGTAAGGGCTAGTCTTATTACTCCTGGATAAATATTAATCTGGTAAATAAATATTTATATCTGGTGGTTAAATTAAAAGTGCGTCTTGTGACTGCAAGATATAATTTATCTGTCAGATAAAATGTATTTATCCAATAGATTTTTAGCAGGAGGTTGAAGTACCTGATAACTTTAATCTGAAAGTTAAAATGGTTGTTGCCATAGTGACGCGTTGTTTTTAATGAGGTTTCGCCAATCAGAATCTGTTTTTAGATTAAAATTTTGGTTCACGTGTTTAGTAAGCACAGGCCCGGGCTCTAACTATATAAAGTTAGAACATTAATTCCCACCTTTATATAAACTGACAAGCTATTTGTAGAGTTATATTTATATAAGAACAAATTATCAAAATCTGAGTAAAATAAATGAAATTTTGTAAACGTTGAACCCAACTATTGACCACATTTTGGCAGACACCGAAATTAATACTTACACGACATCTTAGCTTCTGCGCACACGTGACACCATCTGTTTCCTCGCACTCGTTTAGCCGCCATTATTTAACAAATGTTGAGCGTTCTCGCCACTCGCTAGGTTGTAGCGGTAGCGTCAGGGCTTATACGCATGCGCGCACCAGTAAAAACAGTACCAACATTGCCTTTTATACATAAAAATATATTTATTCTACAGATAGTTATCCAGCAGATAAATTCAATTAATAAAAACGCGTAAAATATTAAAGTGGTTGATAATCTTTAACTGTTTGCTAACTTTAACCTCCCGATAGCAACATTCAGCCCGTAGCCATAAGACCGGCCCTAAGTCTTTTTAACAAATTAAAGGGGCTTAAAACATAAGCACGCATTTTTTTAAGTTGAAGTTTCAAGAATAAATGTTGGTCGAATATTACACCTAGATATTTTATATTTGGGGTCTAAATTAATTTATGACTTTCAACAATAAAATTAAACTGTATGACTTCTTTATTATTCTTATTAAAGTTTATAGTTATTATATTTTATATTTTAATTTATGGGGTATTACCACAATTTTGTTATGACAGATATATATCTGATTTGGAAAAAAATTATTTAATTTTAATTTTAATTTTAAATACTAGTTCTTTGTTTATTATTTTAGTGAGCTAAATTTGGTGAACAATAAAAATATTAAACTTATTAAATTATTCTCAAAACATAGATTTAATATAAAATTTTATGACAGATGTGATAACAATATATTGAGCCACTTTATGATGACTTTATAGGCACACAGATATATCAGAACCAAGGGCACATATAGGGGAGGTCAGGGGATTTCGGACCTCTCTGAAAATTTTATGGACCTTCTGGGGGGGGGTCTATAATTATATACGTACACAAATTTTTATTGGATAAAGTTATAGTAACATCCTACAATGGACTCCCCTTCCCCCTAGAAAAAATAGTTTCCACACCCTTGATCAGGACAGCACACAACTTTTATTATTATTATTATTATTATTATTATTATTATTATTATTATTAGCACCGCGTCTTACTACCCGTTCGGGTTTTACGCACTTACGCTAATGTGTAATGATTGTGATTGTGATTGTGAGATTAAATGGAGGACCTACAGTTTAACGTGGGATCCGAACCACGGTGGAGGCCTGGCACTCCACACATTCACAAGTTGTCATTAATACAAGTCTTGTCAGAGGTGAAGGAAGGATTTGGTAATCAGATAGATCTGTGCCGGACCAAGGATTGAATCCCGGACCCCTAGCACAGAAGTCTGACACCTTACCCCTAGACCGCCAGGTCACCCTTATATTATAGATATAGACAAGATCGATTAGGAAATCGTTTAACATAGAAGAGTCTATGGTATCATTAAACAACAGCGTGGTGGTTCTATGAAACGCGTAGTCACGTGTAAAGGGGCATGTTCAACAAGGGCACTTACGTTCCGACACGCTGTCACATCAAGAGCACTTGCGACCGAATGAAACAATGTCACCCAGATACCAACTTCTCTCATAGAATGTAAACAATACGGAGGCAATGTGATAGCGTTCCTTTTCACTTGCGGCAATGTCGGTTACACAGCGGGTGGTAACGGTGACGTAAGCTAAGCCCTCCACACACGATGCAGGATTCGTTGTTACTAGATCGCTTGCTCGGTTCTGAACAGGGCACGCTGATGGAAAATGACGTCACTAATGGTTAGCCTGCTGGTTTCTCTTGAATGGTCCCGTTGCTATTTTCTGTGCTTGGTTCCCTGCTGGCTCGGGAAGTGAGCCAATCAGATAGCAACCTTCAGTCACGTGACCATGCACGATAATCGCCACTGTTTACGTGCAGTCAGTGATAGAGGTGTTACTTCCATGTGGTCTGCTACATATTCTGCGCCTACTCAGTGCATCAATTATTGAAAATATCGCAATCACTTATTGTTTTCGATGAATACAAATTGCCCGTAAAGTATCGTCCAAGAAGTCATCATCACCATCCATGTTTGTTGACAACAGAGCTAGCGTTCTCTCGCAATATCTCGTAAACTAGCTGCATGGCCTGCAGACGTAAAGCCTCGTCTGAAGCCAATCCAGCAGCGTTGCCTGCTTGACACCCAGCAGAGTAGCACGCACATCAGCGAGCAGCGAGATCCAGCAAGCAATCTAGCAAAGAACCTGCACTGATTGCGGCGGGATTTACTCGTGGTGATAGGAACTTGGAGGAAAACTGTTAGTTCTGGGTGAGGTGTGGTTTTGCCGAGACGCAATAAGGCTTCTGTTTTCATGCAATCTAAGGCGTTAGTCTTTCAATAGATCGTATCACTGGTGAATTAGAGGTTCGTGGTTCATATATGGGCTGGGTGCACTGGATGTGTATCGGCGTGACATTCACACCCTCTCTCCCCGGTAGTAAGGGTGAATACTCAGTTGATTACTTATTTGTCATTTCTATTTTCACATCTTTATGAAAATTTTGCAAATTCACCGCTAATGTCTTTCTCAAATTTTATAGATTACTATTTCACTGCTAATCCTTTCCCTAGCCCCTACCTATAGGGATATTGTTCTCGCTTGCGAAAAGTTGATGTTTACAAAACATTACAAGCCTCCGAAGAACAGTTACAAGGCATAAACCGATTATTAGGACTCCCTGCTGAAAGTTTTTAGATATCATAAAACTTTATTGTCTTAAAATAATATTAAATTTATCTGTTTGCTATATCGTACAAGACTCATATCTATCTTTTTTCAATTATATACATATATATTATATCTAAAACAAATCTATTGTATTTTCTTGACTTACTAAAAGTTAGATTTTTTTTCAAAAGCAGAACTGGTTAAAACTGTACCTGTGATGTTTTTTCAATCACTTGGTCCTCATTTTACCACCAATACACAGGCTCTGATCTACATACCTCTCATGAAAATGTATTTTCGTTGAAACCTGTCCAATGAGTGTTCTAGTGACCCTAAAGGGTAGAGCAGTGTTTCCCAAACTTTATTGATCACGACCCTAAATATAATATTTTCCCAGACTGGTGACACAAAGTGCCATTACATGTAGTTTCGTTTCCTATTACTTTGTTACAATGTTTGGCAAGTGACCAAAAAAATTAGGTACTTTACAGTGGTAATTAAAATGTTTCTTTCTTGGGGAGACCTCTGAATTTTTATTTTGTTTCGATAAATAATGTTAACGGCTAAATTGGATCAATTTCAGTAATTTTGTAATCTTAGTGTACAGAAAGACTGGGTGAGTGAGCGACTAAAAAAAACAAACATAACTCATTGGTTGTAATGAGAGGTGACCAAACTGGAGCACGTGAGCGAGTGATCCGAGCGCGCGCGCTTGAAGATAGAACTGGTTCTATTTTTCAAGCACACGCTCGAGCCGGAATAGTCTAGTTTACAGGCGCTGGGCAATATTATTGTATGTTGGTTCATTGAGTGCTAGGAAAACTTCTCAATTTGACATGATAAATTGACCTTTATTCTATCATTATCGATAGGCTTGGCACATTTGCTACTAACAGCCTAATTTAATTAGGAAGACCATAAATTATATATATATAGTTATATTACATATCAATTATATATATATATATATATATAACTGATATGTTAAAATACTTCAATATTAAAATCAAAGTAGGCCTTTACAAATAAGAGTCACCATTAGCACGGAGAAAATATGGGAAAACCAAAACAATGAATCAGTTGTAAAAACCCAACCTCAGTTCACTGAGCCAAGATTCGAACCTTTGCCTCCTCGTCAACAACTATCGAGAGCTATCTGCTAATCACGCGCTCGCTCGCTCGCTAGTTTGGCTACGCAGTCGCTCAGTCGCTCACTCACTCACTCGCACGCTTGTCTGGCCGAACCCTTACAAATATAAATTTACACAATATTTTTCCGTGAAAATGCAACTCATTTCGCAAACTTTACCAAGGGCTGTTCTTATGACATCCGGATAAACATTGCTATTGGGAGGTTAAAGTTAGCTACCAGATAAAGGTTATCAGCCACTTTAATATTTTACGCGTATTATGAACTGGATTTATCTGCTGGATAGTTATCTGTATGATAAATATATTTTTATGCAGAAAACGCAAAGTTGGCACTGTTTTTACTGGTGCGCGTATGCGTACAACCTGGCTAGTAGCTACAACGCTTAACATTTGTTAAATAATGATGGCTAAACGAGTGCGAGTAAACAGATGGCGTTACGTGGGCGCAGAAGCTACGCTATCTTGCAAGTATTTATTTCGGTGTCTGCCAAAATGTGGTCAATAGTTCGGTACAACCTTTACAAAATTTCATTTATTGTACTCGCATTTAAATAATTTGTTCTTATATATCTATAACTCTACAAATAGCTTGTCAGTTTTTATAAAAGTGTGAATTAAATGTTCTAACTTTATAATTATATAGTTAGAGCCTAATCCTGTGCCTACTAAAAACGTGGACCGAGATTTTAACCTAAAAACAGATTCTGATAAGCTAAACATCATGAAAAACAACGCGTCACTATGGCAAAGCCCATTTTAACTTTCAGATAAAAGTTATAAGGTACTTAAAACTCCTGATAAAAATGTGATGGATAAATACATTTTATCTGGCAGATAAATGCTATCTGGCAGTTATAAGACGCACTTTTAACTTATCGACCGGATAAAAATATTTATTGGCCAGATTAATATTTATCCAGGAGTCATAAGACAGGCCCTTAGTAATATAAACAGTTTTTCAGTGACAGCCACGAAGCTGTTTCAATTTGTAGGCGAACTCTTCGAGTTTGAGTCCTATGTTGATGGACGGAGTACAATGCACATCATTCTGAGTATTCAGGTGACCTCCTTGCTTTAATCTTGATTGTTATAATAACTTTTCACAAAGATAAGCTAAATTTTCAAAGTAGGTAAAAGACCCTTTTCAACTTCCGGAGTGAGAAATGGGCTTGTCCTTGAGCTGGGTCTAGATTCTGAGTACAGGAGGGTTTCAAAACTTAGTTTCAACACCATTAATATTGTAAATATTTAAATAATTCTTCATAATACACTAGTTTGATGAGGTTTTTATAATTCTAATATAAAATTATTTTTGAAAAAATATTTCTTGAGGCCTTCCCATGACTCTTATTTGGGTCACAACCCTTGGTTCGGGAACTACTGGGGTAGAGAGGAGTATTAAAGACAAAAGACTATGTTTTATAACTATTTTTTATAAATAATAACGTGTTTATCTATTACGTAAGTGCCTAACTATCTTTCCCCCTTATTTGTGGAAAGCTCCGAATTGAACAAGGAAGGTTATGCATTATTAGGTATAGCCCGGAACCAGTGCCCCAAGCCGGGGGGAACTGTTTTTCGTTCCAATTAAGAGCTATCAATTATAAAACAAACGAAGGTCCTCCAGGCGTGAAGATTGCGCATCGGAGGAGGGATGGAGGCTAGTACCGGAAGGTTTGAGAGAGACGTGGGGTAGGGGGTGGGAACGTATAAATCTTGCAGGCTCGGCTCGACAGGCCATGCCTGTTATGTAGTTTATGGTTGCGTTTGGTGGTCTCCACATGCCAGTCGGTGGGATTGCGCACGTGTTTCTGACACTCGCATGACGGATGTGTGTATGTATGTGTGAGGGAGCCACGTCCTGAGTATCTAGTGTGTGAATGCCCCATGTTCTATATCTCTCTCTCTCACTCATGTCAATATCAAGGCCAGCAGGACGATACCATACACACTGTGACAATATTCGTGGAAATTCCGTCGTTCGAAGCGAGAACTTCTGTTTAGCGGGTCGAGAGGATGGTATCTAGCAGGCGCAGCTCACGGGTTGTTGCCAATACTTGCCTCTTGACGGTACTGTACTTTTAATATGTTTTCCCCCCCCACCCCCACTTCTTAGTACCCTTTCAGTTCATACGCATACATTAGGTTTATGCTAATTGGAAAGGGGTGAGGAAGGTAGAACTTTAGAAGAAACGTATCCACACATGCATGGAAAGAGAGTGGAGGAACCCTCTATTAAAACCAACATCAGTAGGCCTACACCCGACCTGGATTTGAACCTATATCTCCCTATCACCGGTAATCCAGTCTAACACGAGAGGGATGTCTTAGACCATATCTACAAATGTTGTTTACTAATAAACTGTCAACCTGGTGGCTTTGAGGTAAAGTGCTCGCCTCAGGACTCGACGTTAGTGGTTTCAAACCCAGCCGGAGTTGACGGATTTTTCTTTAGCGATAAAAATCCGTAGCACAACTTCCTTCGGAGGGAGAAGTAAAGTTATTGGTCCCATGTCAATTGTTAAATGTAAAAGAACCCTGAAAAGTATGTGAAAATACCTTTCCCGGCAAAATTGAGAGGTCTTTTTGCTCTCGCTCATAGAAATTTCCGTGTGCTGAAATAATCAGTCGGTTCAGAAATTGCACGTTAAGTACTTTAAAAAAAACTAGTAAATTTTTCCCACCAATCGGGCACTCAGGGGATGGGGATGGTAGGGGACAGAGGGTGCACTTGACCCCTCCCCCCACTCCATCGTCCACAAGTAATCTTAATTAAAACCTAGAACACAATGGGTAGAGCTAAAATGTGTCGAATGTATAAACTAAACTTAAGGCATAGGATTATGACTTGATATTAAAAAGTTATACAGCTAAAATGGGGCTAAAGTTCACATTTGGACAAATCTGCTAATATAATAGCTTCTATACATTGTGTTCCACCCTTAAAGAAAATTTCTAGGTACACCACTTGTTACTTTTCTTTGAGCACCGCGTCAAGATTATACGATTATGTACTAATTACCCTAATGGTTTTAGGGATTATGAAGGTTATATCTAGAGAAAGTGTAGTGTACCCACGTTTGCGTAGAGGTAGAGGGTTCAACCAATTTGTAAAAACCATCCCCAATACACCAGTCCGAGATTTGAATCTCAAGCTCTCCGTCTTCGGTAGTCTAGTCTATTGTGAGAGTAGCGCGATAAACCACGTGGCCCTCTAAGCGGGTATTTCACTTTGTTTAATTACACAGATAATAATGTAATTATTAATTAATGTAATTCTATTCGATTTAAGGCCTAAGCCTTATTGGCCTATCGAAGCTCTGAGCCACGTTGTGGAATTTCACAAATCTCACGTTATTTAAGAAATAATTTAGTTTATTATTTTAAAAGAATCTCAAAACAAAATGGAGGCGAAAGGATTCAACATGTTCCTGTATTATTTCTTTATTCTTTTTTATTAAAATTTGTAATAATAAAATATTATATTTTATATTTTAATGCATGAGATGTTACCACAGTTTTTTTTATGACAAAGATATATATCTGATTTGGAAAAAAATTATTTAATTTATTTAATTTTAATGATAATTTTAAAGACTTGTTCTTTTTTATTATTTTAGTGAATTAATTTGGTAAATATTGAACTTGTTAAATTTATTTTCAAGACATAAATTTAATATAAATTTTTATGACATGGGTGAAAAAATATTGAACCACTTTATATCGAATTTATAAGTAAACAGATATATCAGAACCAAGGGCGTAGTTAGGGGACGTTGGGTGGTCGGATCCCCCTAGAATTTTATGAACCTTCTGGGGAGAGGTGTCCATAATTATGTACGTATGCAAACTTTTATTGGCTAAAGTTATAGTAACATCCTTCAATGGACCCTCTAGAAAAACTACTTTTTTACACCCTTGATCAGAACAGCACACAACTTACAAGCTAGTTAAACCTAGGACAATAAACCTATTACTACACAATCAACTTCAACGCTAAGATATTTACTAATTGTATATAGGAATGTACACTTAGGTAAATATTCAAACGAAAAAAAAGAGCTCCACTAGTGCCCACGGAATTAAACCAGGGTACCCAAAGAGCTCCTAGCCACTAAGCCACGGGAGTGAGAATATATCAGAACATGCCCTACACAAGGCATTACAAACTTGCGGCCCACGGACCTTTCTGATGAACCAACCAACATACATGTGGCCTGATTCTTATTTTTGTAAACGTTGTATAAAATACAAAGTTTATGACAGTGATATTTTGAAATTGAACTGTTTGGGAAAAAACTAGAAAATTTTATTGGCTAAAGTTATAGTAACATCCTTCAATGGACCCTCTAGAAAAACTACTTTTTTACACCCTTGATCAGAACAGCACACAACTTACAAGCTAGTTAAACCTAGGACAATAAACCTATTACTACACAATCAACTTCAACGCTAAGATATTTACTAATTGTATATAGGAATGTACACTTAGGTAAATATTCAAACGAAAAAAAAGAGCTCCACTAGTGCCCACGGAATTAAACCAGGGTACCCAAAGAGCTCCTAGCCACTAAGCCACGGGAGTGAGAATATATCAGAACATGCCCTACACAAGGCATTACAAACTTGCGGCCCACGGACCTTTCTGATGAACCAACCAACATACATGTGGCCTGATTCTTATTTTTGTAAACGTTGTATAAAATACAAAGTTTATGACAGTGATATTTTGAAATTGAACTGTTTGGGAAAAAACTAGAAAAACATACATGTGGCCTGATTCTTATTTTTGTAAACGTTGTATAAAATACAAAGTTTATGGCAGTGATATTTTGAAATTGAACTGTTTGGGAAAAAACTAGAAAATGTGGTTTCTATACCAAATTTCTACACTTTACTCATGGGGTGTTGGTTACCAAAAATTGTTAAATTGACACACCAAATGTGAGCAATGTTTGCATCACATAAGTTTGTATAAAAGTGGTTTGTTCACATCTTTAAAAAAAAATTATGTAATTTTAGTTTTCTTCGGTAGTGAGCCTGCCTACCGAGATAAATATCCCTGATTAAATTCCCAGCAAGGCCGAAATAAAGTATAGTTTCTTAAATGTAGGCTTCCCCATTCACCGTGATGAATTAACGGCTGGGGGGCTGGGTGTTGTTTCTGTCTTAGATTTAAGTTAGTTTATAAGTCATGTGCAGATATACTCATTCGGTTCAGAAAGTCCACGATAGATACTTTAAATAAATAAATTTAATTTGGATTTTAAAATGGTGTGTTCTTTTTTATCCTAAGTTGGTGACAGTATTGAATTTTTTTTAAATGAACCACCTCAATTATGTCAAATTTCAATGTGACCCTAATGATCAAACAAACTACAAAGAACATTCTAGAATCACTGTTTAAAGAAAAACCCTTTAAAACTCTCTTTACGAGACATAAACATAACAACTTAACTATTCAAAAGTTATTTCCTTGACATTTTAGATATTCCTAAAATATGTTTTTATACATCTCTATGTCTATAACTGTATCCCTGTTTATAAAATAAATTGAATTTCTTGTGTATTTCCTCAGCTTGATGTTGTTACAGAAACATTGAGGTGTATCTGGAATGTCCCGTTTACAACTCCACTTTAATAAAATCACAAACAAATTACATTTTGTAAAGTTGGCTTTTCTTAGATTTCCCTTTAGTTCTCCTCCCTCCCCTCTCTATATTTCCCCACCTTCTCCAGCCCCTTCATCTTTTCTCCCTACCCTAGTGAGATGAAATTAGATTTGTGAAACAAGTTAAAAGTAACTTTTAAACTTGCAGCCAAGAACGCTTGAGACTTATTGTCGTGGGTATTGAGACGTGAGCCGTTTGTTCGCGAGGGGTGGAGGGTTGGATGGGGTGGGGAGTAAATATTACACTGAGCTTCTAGCCTTATGTTTACATAACAAAACAACAGACTTGTCAAGAGTATTTCGATATCGGTTTGAAAGTGAAGTCAGTTTGGCGTTGACTAATTGGAAGGAGTTCTAGTTGTTAGAAAAAGAAGAGGGAAAACTTGAAGATATTTTGGAGTTTCTTTGGGGCACGTGGCTGAGGGGCTTAAAGGAGTGTTTCTTTTTATCCTCTTTCAGACTATAAGCATACATTAACTAGGCTAGTGACCCATTTCAGTGGCCTAATACTATTTTTAAGGTGTCACTCTCACAATAGACTGGACTGTCGATGACCGGGATATCAGAGTTCAAATCCTGGTAAATTGTACTGGGGGTGGTTTTTCATAAATGGTTTCTCACTCCCCATCGACGTGAGTGAGGGTACACTCCTGTAAATAAAACCTTACTCATACCCAACACATTGACTTAATTAGTTCGTATGTGAAAAAGCCATTGGAATGTGTATAGAAAGGTATAATTTTGGAGAAAATATAGCCAAATTTGCTTGGAAGAAGAGTGGTAAACCAAATATTAAAAAGCATTCTGAGTACACTGGAATTGTAATAGAATAGAGCCCCTATATACCCGTCACTAGAAAACCAGTCCAACAGGATAGTGACGTATTAGACCATACGACCACTGATCCGGACTTAAGAGGATTATCGGTTCGATATTTGTTGGTGTTTTAATTATATTATTGTTTTGTTCTTGCCTAGTTTGGAACTTGTTGCTGGATATTCAAACTCATGACCCTACAGTTGAGCATTTTGTATTATGTACCCTGTCCTAGGTTAAGTTGGTTTCTAATAAATGTAGGCTGACACGTAAAATATTACTATAGTTACTAGCTTAAAATAATATTCTCCTATATGGACTCAATATTTTATTAGTACGTTAGAAACGACTTAATCTAATGGGGTGGAGATAAGTTTAAGGGAAGCTTAGAATAAATGAACTAAGATTAAAGCAATGAGATAGTTAAATATCAACACTTACCATATGGAAAACTACCTACAATGCACCCGGCTTGGAATAAATTGAATTTAAAGGGAATTTATCACTGTGTAAAAGTGAAGACCTAATTTCATCCAATGATACACTTTTCACCCTTGTCGAGAAATGAGCCCGGGATTATAAACTCAGTGGTAGACAATCGATAAAACTTTAAACTTAACAATATAACCCACTTTGATTGTCAAGTCTTCCCTCTCGCAATAAATTTGTAAAATATATGCGTAATAAATGTGTACAATTTATAATATAAAAATTGCTATACCTTAAATTGTTATTTAAATTTGTATGAAAAAGGTTTCTTAATAAATGTGTAAAATTCATAGTCCTCCAGTGAGATAAAGCGCTTCGGATTAAGTATAAATAAAATAGATACACTGGAAAGTGAGATCGGGGTTCGAATCCTGGTCGGGTATACTAAGGTAGGTCTTTAATAGCTAGTTTTTTCCCTCTCCCGCCACTCAAATATGGGTACACGTCCTTTTAAATTCAACCTTCTTCACCCCTAACACATTAGCGTAATTAATAGAACGCATATGCATACAACACGAATATCTATAGTAAAATTCCGTCAGACCAAACCCCGTCAGTCCGAGATTCCGAATATTCCAAACACAATTTTATGGAAAACGCAAGGAAAAAAACACACAAACTAAGTCAAGTGAAATATATTTTTTCATTGATAAACTCAGAGTTAAAAGAAAATTATAATAATTTAGTGATAATTTATGTTAAATATTTACATGTTGTAGCCAACACTATGTGTTTTTTTCTGTGAATGAATGTAGATTTTATAATATTCACTCAACTGTAATTTAAGATATATACATATGTATATACATGGGCATATATACATATATACAGTATATTTCATGTATATGCATACACACACACATATATATATATAGTACACCCGAATGGGAAGGGAGGCGTATTGATTATATATATATATATATACAGTAGAAACTCGTTAATTCGAATTAATTGGGACCGAAGCTTGTTTGAACTAGTTAAGATTCGAATTGAAAGGGATAATTCACAAGGGTCGATGTGGAGACAGTCTAATTTCACAAATCTTGAATTACAGCCCAATAAGTTTTATAAAATCTACATTAATTTGCAGAAAAACACATTGTGTAGGCTATAACATGTAAATATTTAACATTTATATACATACATACAAATATGTTTGTATATGTGTATGTGTATATATGTTTGTATGTATGTGTATGTATGTGTATGCATACATTATATATGTACAATCATTTATATATGCATGAATGTGTATATACACATACACATCTATGTATGTACATGTATACGTGTATATACATATATAAGTTATATGTATGGATGGATGTATACGTATATATGTGTATATACATGTATACGCATATGCACATATATATCTATATATACGTATGTATGTATTTACACATATATAGCTGTATAGATGGATATGTATATATACTTTTCCAAACATATAATATGTAGATATGTGTTATATGTATATATTTTTTACTTAGAAAAAATATATCTATACATACAAATGTTTAATCCAATCAAAGTATAAATTTTTTGGATGAAATATTTTACTAATACATTAAAAATAAATTTGTTGCATTAAAATAAAAGTGTAGTTTTTTCATCGAGGGTCACCTAAAACCGCAAACAAAATATTTGACTGTACATATAAAAACGAAACTAAAACTCTAAATAAACAAACAAGGAATCGTATTTATTTGTGCAAAGAGTAGTAAGAGGATCTATAAAGCCACGAGTGATAGAACCGTAGACAGCATGTTAAATTATTGGCAAACATTTGTGAAATATTATTGTTTGCACATGGTGGGCCGTAACATGTTGGAAGAACAAATAAATTTAGTGGGGATGGTTTGTTGGGGGTGCGGTGAAGGGGTACGCTACAGAAGAACTTTTGAAAACAAACACAGAAAAGTGTGTTGGAGTTTATCAGTGACCGTAGAGGCCCATCGCAAGAAAGGTTCATGTTATTTTACCTCACTCTGGAATTTATAGCGAGAAATTATCAATCGCCGCCAGGCCAAACGGCTTAAAATACAATTGCCTGTGTCGTTTTCGAGAACTATTCCTTTATTCCTTCTCTACTTAATCTCCCTTTCGCCCTTCATCTACAACCACCCCTTGTCATTACAAAAATAAAGAGGGGAAATAAAACAATTAATCTTTTTATCTCAAGGTGAAGAGAAAAAATCACTGATAGTTCTCAGATACCTTAGAATTTTCTGTTGTGAGTCTATAGAAAAATTCATGTATTTTTTAGAGGATGGTTAAAGCTAGAACCCTTTTTTATCAAGCCTAGTCTCATAGCTCAGCAAGTATTTTTTAAAATTCGTTGAAAATGAGCTAGTGTCACATTTTCGTAAAAAAAAAATTTTTTTTTTAATAAAACTCAAACTACAAGGTTGTTAAAGAAAAAGAGCCCTCTTAGAATCTTTCGACTTTATTTTGGTGTGAATCATAGATGGAAACAATGCTTCGTAGAATTAATATTGGGTTATAGATGAACGTCTGCTTGGATGTTTCTCTCTTACCAGGGCGGCCTCCTTAAAAACAAAACGAAGATACGATCTGCATACTTTCCGACCTTATGAAAGTTTAGAACGGTTACAATTTTCTTTCCAATCGGTTTTTGTTTGCACTCATTATTTTAGGTTGACCGCTTATCATAAAGATCAGTTGGTCAACATACGTAATCGGTCAACATTAGAACCACTCGCATCAGTGAACACTCGGACTAAACCTCAAAATTGTCTGGTCAATATGATTATGTACTATTCAGAATCAACTTAAATAAACAACAATATTACGCTGTTATTCCAATATAATAAATTAAAGAGCTGGAGTTTTGTTAAAATTCAGGCTAAACTGCAGGGAAAGTTAAAAAAAGAAATAGTATATTAAAATGTTCTCGTAATGATAAAACTTTATTTTATATTTAATTTCAAACTTTTATTTCCTAAACGTTGTGTGATTAAGCTTACGAAAGTTTGTGGGTCAGGAACGGGGTCAACTCAACCTCGTGAAGACAAATGAGGAGTTACTTTAATGAAAAAGTAGTGGCTTCGGTGCAGAAAACTGAGATTAACGGCCAAAGAATTTGTTATGCCGACCATATGACAACCTCTAGCCACAGAAGTTGGCATTGTATTAACCAATATACGGTGTTATGTCTTTATTGTGGAAGGACGCCATGGAGGGTTTTGTTTTACACGCCTAGTTTATACAGGGTGGGGTGGAAACAATTAGACGATCTATGGTGAGGAAAGTGATTGACAACGTGCTGATGTTTGTCTGATGTCCGATGTATTTAGCTCTTTTACTCTTCAATTAATAATAATAATAATAATAATAATAATAATAATAATAATAATAAGTAGCCCCACGTCTTACTACCCATTCGGGTTGTACGCTTAAGTACTAATTACGCTAATGGGTTAGGAATTTGGAAGGTTGAATATAGAGGAAGTGAGCACGCATTTGCATGGAGGAAGAGTGGAAAACTATTTAGTAGAAACCATCCCCAGTTCACCCGAACGATATTCGAACCTCGATCTCACCGTCCTCGGCACTCTAGCTCAACATGAAACTGGTTCGTTAGCTAAATACGCCACCTATGTGGGTTACGCTTCAATTAAAGTGTTGATTTTCAAGTTACTAATCGTCTAAATGTTTTGGCACCACCCTGACACTATATACATATTATTTACCCTTAAATTATATATATATCAGTTGAAGTACCCGGCGTTGGCCGGGAAAAAAGATTTAGTTTAATGATTATATTTAATTAAAATGTTTAATACAAATTTTAAATTTTCAGCTTCTAGGTGTACATGTTCATACAAAGAGGATAGTATTTTTTTTTTAATTTCAGATAGACAAACAAACTCTACGTCTTGGTTCTTATACCTTGAAAAATTTAAATCTTATACCGCAGTAAGAAGTAGTTTGTTGTTTACATAAGTTTTTGAAATTTTAAAATCACCTATCTCAGCAACCTACGCTCTTTAAAATAGTAGCATATTACCGAGACCAAATATTTTCTAAATAAACACTATACTTGGTATTTTATTTAAATGAACCATTTTGATTATATTTCATTTCCATTCACTTATAGGTAAAACACTATTCCAAACCATTATGATAGTTAATTTTCATTATTATAAAATAATGAATAAAATATAAATAAAGAATCCATGGTGTCAGGCAGCAAGGGAGATATACCGCCTTATGATAGTGAAGATGGTGCCAATATTTTCGTATAGAGGGTGTCATGTGGTCAGAACAACGAAATATACGGCCATTAATCTCAATTTTCTAGACCGGAGCCGCTACTTCTTTATTAAAGTATCTCCTCATTTTGTCCTCACGAGGCTGAGTTTGACCCCATTCAAGACCCACTGCATCACACAAAAAACCTGTAAGTGCTGGGGATCAAACCCAGGACCTCTGGATCTGCAACAAGGAACTCTAACCACTATATCACAGAGGTTGTAATTGTATAATTAATTGCAGTTTGTATTTAAAGAAATATTGAAAATGACACGTTAGCACAGAAACGGTCTGTTAGGTTGGGAGTGTAGGGGAAACGAGCAAAGGTGTTTTTGCAGTTTTTATATCAAAACTTTTTTAGTCTGAATTAATTAAATATTGCTTCTCTACAAATATAGAGCTTAATTTTCTTCACATGGTGAAATCAACAGTTCTTTAATATCTGTCAAGAGTGTCCTAGAATTTAATAATAACTTTTTTTCTTTATTTAAAATGTTTGTCACCTCATGCTGCTATACTCATGACAGATATTAAACAACTGTTGATATCACCGTGTGAAGAAAATTAAACTCTCTATGTTTGTACTGTATAATTTTTCTTATTTTTGACCAAAAAATTGTTTTGCTATAAAAACTGTAAACAAACTGACCGTTTCTCGCGTTTCCTACATCTCCACCTTAAAGAATTCCGTTTTATTGAAGAAACAGCTCTTTAATTAAATCTACATTCCCATGTTATAGAATTTTGGTAGCTCTCCGTCATATTTTACAATATAATTCTTGAATAATTGATTTATTTGACAGTCCTAAGCCTCATCTCAGCCAGTAGCGTGCCTGACAATTTAGTCAAAATTCTGGGGTTAAATTCCTTAGCTGGCTGAAAGATTTACCATTAAATGAAATTGAGGTTTTACCTTGATCAGTGAATGAACTAAGGTGTGAGGCTGATTATTTTGTCTGTTCTAGAATTAAGATAATTTGTAAGTCGTGTTCTGATATAATCAAACAGTTCCGAAATTGAACCCTCCATACTTCAAATAAAAAAATATCGGTTCCTTCACTAGGAGAAATTAATAAATCGTGATCGCATTACAATAATTATTGTAATATAATTTACATAAAATATATCTAACAAGCATAGGCAAGCATCGATTAATAGAATTAATTATTCAAGTTTTAGGAACATTTGACTTTCTTTGTAAACTGTATACCTAAAAATCAAATTTCATAAACCAGTTGAAATTGTTTTTGCAAATTGTTTGATGTCCGTTTATTGAAGTAGTGAATTACAAATAATACTTATCTAAAAGTTAGTAATGGATTGTTTATTGTTTGACATTAAATTATATAAGCATTTAAACGTATTTAAATTTGTAGCTATTTCTATGTAAATAATTGTGTTAAATTCCATGTTTTGTTTGGTTTCCGGAAGCCAAATTGAATAATTCTTTTTTTAATGATAGTCTGTTTTCATTTAAGCTTGCACCATTAAACTGCGTAGATTGATATAGTACGCTCACAATACATGGCTTTTTTTTACGGTTATAAAAATTAAATTATCTACTTTCATGTGTATACTTGATATACTTACATATGTAAGCTATTGTGTTGTCAATTTTATCGGTAATGGAGAGGTTGTGGCTTGAATCCCGGTAAGGTGTAGTGAGTCAGTTGTGCTCATTTGCATTTTCCTAAATGATTTCCTACTCTCGTTCCACGTGAATTCGGAAACATTTCCTCAAAAAATTTACCTTCCTAGTCCTTCCCCCACAAATGTAAATGTACGGAAAGCCCCAACTGGAAGTAAGACGCTAGGTGATTAAAATAATTATATAAGACCAAATAAAGGGAACAAAATATTACCAAATTACTTGTATAGTTTTCTGATTGAAGTACCCGACGATAGACTAGATCAGGGGTTTCTAACTTAAAAGTTTCCAAGGCTAATTTTTGTCAAGCCTTGAAAAAACGAGAACGGGTATTTAATTGACTAAATATACTAGCTTTGATCCGTCAATATAATACAGCAGATGTAAATAAACATGAACATCAATTGGAGCTTTCATGGATTTTTCCGACGCAAGTAGAAACTTTCTGTTTCTCGACTAAAGACATCAATTTTAATACAGTGAATTACTTTTCCAAGAAAATTCGTGGGATGCAAAAAAAAAATTGTATCGTGGGCCACAAGCTGGAAACCCCTGGACTTGAGCTATTACAATAATGTATATTATTATAGTTGAAACTATTTGAAGCGTTGTGGTATTCGTACATTTAGAATTAACTCGAATAAGCTTCATTATTATGGAGTATATTGAAAGTGGTTTCATCCTCCAAATTAAATCCCCTTGCCAGTTTTATTCTGAATCAAAATTCTAGAAATAACAATATATAGAAATGATGAATTTGGCTGCAGCTATTTGATGAAGGCCATTTAGCCACATGTTTGAGCATAGGGGATATTGACGAATTAATCAGTGGCGTGGCGCTGAGTATTTCCAGGGTAAGCATAGCTTGCTAAACTTGTACCTTTGATATGTTCTCGTCCACTTGTTCCCCATTTGACCAATAATATACATGTGCTTTGCTTTATATATCTCGTATGGAAATTGTATGTTCATTGATAACTGGCCAATGAATGTCTTACTGAGTGATTATAATCAATTCACAGGGGCAGCTTCAACAAGCTCTGATAGGCCTGGCAACACGCCACTGAAAATAATCTATGCAACGAGAAGGCTAACTTTATTATTATTGTCATCATCATCATTATTATTATTATTATTATTATTATTATTATTATTATTATTATTATTATTATTATTATTATTGTAAGGGATTGCAAGTACAAGTGGCAGCAATAAGCCAACTACCAAGTCGAAGATGTCTGCGTTATCTGATAGCTCGTGAATAAAGCCGACGATTTCCGCACGTCCATCATAGACTGTGCCTTAAAAATATGAGTGAAGAATGACCCTGGGCACGGGACGATTCCTGGATAGCTCAGTGGTTAGATCATTGGCGTACTACGCCAAAGGTCCCGGGTTCGATTTCCATGTCCAGGTGTCATTTCTCAATTTTCAGAATTATTATTATTATTATTATTTAGTGTTCTTTCTTACGACAGCTCCATCCCCTTCGTCAGTGAACTTAAACCACCAATTCGCTCAAGTACTCTGCCTCCTACTTCATACTACTCACCTTATTATCGGGGGAGGTCATATCAATGTTCTTCATGCGCTCAGCAGGATTCAAACCTATTCTTCTCTGTAAAGAAAGACATTAATCGTAATGGTTATTAACATATCATATATAGCATAAAGGTTAACATTAGCAAATGGTTAGAGCCCCCCTCCCCCTTCACTATTTTTATAAAGAAAACGATTGAAGAAAACATATAGGCCTAAATTCTCGCCCTAGGGGACACACGGACTAGAAGTCAAGTTCATCTATTCTGGTTTGCTGGTAATGGGGAGGTTGTGGTTTGAATCTTGACCGAGTGCACTGAGGGTGATTTTACCTAAACGGTTTACAAATTTCCATCCTTGCAAAATACGGATATATTTTCTCTCAATTATATATTACTCACCCTTACCCATTAGCGTGGTTAAAAATTCTTATTTCGATTGATCTTAGGCGTGACTATCAGAATAGACTGGTCTGCTGATGACGAGGAGTTTGGGGTTCGAATTCTAGTCGTGTGTACTGAGGGTGGCTTTTCCCAGGCCCTATGAGAAGGGGTTTCAGGGGATGTATCGTACTTGGGCCCGGGGGTCTAAAAATGGGCCTGGGAATTCACTGGTATCTCAGAAAATGTTTGCATTTATATTGAACACTAGCATTCACACATTTTCACTACTAGTACTGATACTAAATTATTAGTATTTATGTAGGCATAATATTTTTTGTATTTTTTCCCTATTTTTTAGATATAAAAGTATAAACTATTATAATATATATTTTATTTTATATTTATTTTCAATTTTTCAGATCGATTTATTTTTTATTTTTGGACAGGATTGATGGAGAATGGAAAAGGGCTACAAAAGACTTTGAACCCCCTGATAAAAAAAATGATCTCAGAGGCCTTGGATTTTCCTAAATAGTTTTCCACTCTTCCTCCATGCAAATGTGAGTACACTTTTAAATTTCTCTAAAATAAACTTTTCACATACTTAATACATTATCGAAACTATTAAATAATGTATAGCCGTGTAACCCGAAGGGGTAGTGAGACGTGGTGCTAAAAAAAAAAGATGCGTGTAGCTCAGACGAGTAGTTAGAAGCGAAGCAAAAAAGAAAACCACTATAGATAACCTGAACTGTATATGCTACTACATTCAATCTAATGTACAGGTACTCTAAAGTTGAATAACTCTGATTCACCAGAACTATCTCAGTTCCATTTAATTGACTCTGACCCGGAAGGTCTGACGGTACTATCACCTTTGTCCGCGTGTCTACCGATACGTGAAACAAGCACAAATTGTTAACGACACCAAACTTTACTCATTAGTCACAAGTTGGCGAGTACTCCAAAGCATCAAATGATATTTTAGCGTAATTAAGGTATGTTTTGATATAACTTACAACTTTGCTTCAGGTAACGTTACAATCATTGTTGTGTCTTGCAGTCTTTACTGTTTCCAGCATGTGTTCTGGGTCAGTTTTTTAAATTAAAACCATCATATTTTCCACTAGCAGCTTGCTAGGCCGGTAGTAGCTTCATATGCCTTATAATATAACTTAAGACTAGAAGAAGCACAACATCCAGTCACCGGCCGTTAATTTATCACTATAAAAGGATAAACCCACTTTTCACCCATGATAAATAAAGCTTGTTAAAACTGAACCTGTGAAATGTTCTTCCCCCACTTGGTCACCATCTGACGAAACATAGCCTCTGTTCTTTATGTCTCACATTGTAATGAAAGTTGGTTGAAACCCAGATAATGATTGCTCTACTAAGGGATTAGAATTATTTACAGTCAACCTCAATGGTTTTGGGCTAATCTGTTTGCCTCAAGACCCAATGATCGTGGTTTCAAACACAGCCTTGGTTGACGGATTTTTTAAGCGATAAAATTCCCTAGCACAAACTACTCTGGAGGGGAAGTGAATCCGTCAGTCCCATGTAGATTGTAGCATGTAAAAGAACCCTGGAAGGTATGTGAAAATTACCTTATCCGGCAAAATTAGTAGGTTCTTTCGCACTCACTCATATAAATTCTCATGTGCTGTCAGTTTAGAAAGTGGACGTTAAATACATCAAATAAATAATAAATAAACTATTCAAAGTTATAATTTATATCAGGGGTCGTTAAACGGTTGATCGCGAGCTACCGGTAGCTCACAACGACATATTTGATGTCTCATGTGAGAAATATACTTCATACTTCCCAAAGAGACCTATCATTGAAGATGGTTGCCTCGAGCTCAAGATATGTGTGGTTTCAATGATTCTGGTTTGTGTTGTTTGCACTTTGAGTGAAGACATTACTCTGCTATAACTGCCTGAGTAATCAGTTACAATTGTAGTCGGTTAAAACAAATACGGAAGTTGAAAACATCTTGATAGCTGCATTCGAATAAGTTGATCAAATTAATCACCGAGCATGAAATAAATGGTGGACGAAAGTGAATACCGAGCTTCTCAGTATGCTACAAACCAATATTTTTAAAAATATAGATGTGTATATTATTTTGTTTGAAAAAAATTATGATCCTTGTATTATCTAGAATTAACAAGAACATTTTGGTGCGAAGCATACTAAAAAACGTTAAGTTATTTATATTACCATTATGAATCTAAGCCACAGAGCCCACCCCTAATTGAAATAAAAAGATTTGATGAAAAATCCTCTGTACAGGTTAAAATAATAGCCAATACGCGCTTAGAAAATTTGTATACTGGGTAGTCCGCGAAACAATTTGACAATTTGAAAGTAGATTCCATATTCATCGAGTTTGGTGACCCTTGCTTTAGACTATCTTTGATTACGCTGGAAACTCTCCACGCTACGGTCTAAAATATAAGCCCAGTCTGGTAAAAAGTTCCTAGTGGTAGATACTGGGAGAAATTTATCAAACTACAGTTACTTTACTTTTAAAAACCTAATTGGTCCCATTTAAATTGAAGCTTGTTTATTTATTTCGGGAGATATAATCTTCACCACGTTATATTCGAATCCGCAGTATATCGGGTTTTTATTGTATCAAAAATATTTTAAGTTGTTTAAAAAATGATATACCTTTATCGGTAGTCACATGAAATAACACAGTAGTTCCCAACATGGGGAACGCGCCCCCCCTGGGGAAGCATGAAGCACTTCCAGGGTGAGGGGGCATAGCACAATATGTAAATAACGTTTAAAATGAGCTAAGAATTGAAGATATTCTTTATTTCAATCCCTTTTCCAAAGTAAGAATTTTTTTCTTGAGGTATTGGCAACACAGCCTACACAGCTGTAAAACCCAATATTAAAAGAATTGATGAAATCAAAGCAGTGCCAAACATTACATTAATTTTCAGTCATTTTAACTGTACCATTACGCTGCCAGTGTTACATGTGTTTTATATAAATTAAAGAAGTGACTAGAAAACAAAACTTTTTAAAGGATTTTTTAGAACTGTCCAAAAAATAGGGGAGGGGGCTGTAGGAATGTTAGGATCTACCAAGGTGGCTTCAGCTAAAAACAGCTGTGAGCCCCTGATACAGCCCATCACCCCCAAGTATTAGACTGAATTTATTAATTTTATTCATTTATCCTTACTTTCTGTACTGAGTCCTAGACTGTAAATCAGGGATTATGTTACATTGATCTCTACCTCCACTAATTTGCTAGTTTATCCAATTTACAATCATGTTATTTAATTTAATGTTGATTATAGCATTTAATCTAAGTGCCCCTATTTCCCTATCTTCTAATTTTATCTTAGTAGTTGGTCCGCCCCGGGTATTTTACGCCCTCAGTAACCTGCCTCAATGAGGTGTCCCACCGCTTCCGGATCTAATAGTCCCTGGATCGGCACGAGCCCCAGTAGGGGTGAGCATCACCCTATCCACCACCTGGGGAGGTGCCTTACCGGAGATTTCACTCCACCTAACTCCAGCTAAAACCACTACCTTTGACCTAAAACTAAACATCATACGACATAAGAAAATATAAAATATAAAACTAAAACTAACTTAATCTAATGTATTTCTTGCAACTTGGTGGCCGCAGACCATCTTGATATTCTTCCTTGTCTCTCCATTTACTAATACCAGTCACTGAAGAATTCTTGACGGACCGGAAGCCCAACTGCCCCAGCTCAGCACCTCACTTGTTGCCAAGTGGGGCAGACCATGCGAGTTGAGGGTTTTCTTTCTCCGTCTCTTGTTGTTCTTCGATTACTCTAATTCCCAGCTGGTAGCTCGGCTACCTCAGGTCCCTCAGCAGTTTCCATTACTGGCATCCTAAGGGAACCTTCATCGGTGGGGCTCCGGATGACCTGAAGTTCCTCGTCCCGTTCCACTATGCCAGACGGTAATATCTACGTTTTGTCTCATCTACCTCTTGGTACCAGTTTCATAGTATGTCTTCTGATTCTGTCTCTGGTGTCGAGTTGTCACCTTCTGTAGTGTCACTGTCGTCACTGGTCTCACTACCTTGTCTGTCTTCAGTTTGTTCGTCTTGTCTAACCTGTCTCCTGATCTTCATGTCTGCTATATATCTATCCTTGTCTCTCTTTGACACGTGATTCGCGATTGCATCTAGGAGACCCCACCTATCCCCATCACGCAATATATGATACATTTCTCCAACCTGTAATGGAACTTGCATTGTTTACCTCTCTTTTACCGTTAATTGACATTTCATTACGACGTGTTCAGGGGTAGCCTCCTTTTCACATTCGTATAGTTTGTCTTCTGTCAATGTCTTAGGTAGATAGCAGCCCTGTATGGCCATGGCCAGGGATATGGTGAACCAGCCCAGAGGAATGCTCTAAAAATTTTAGTTTTAGACGATCTCTGATATCAGGAAAGAGTTGGTAAGTTCTCCTTCCAGTTGTGCTTTGGTTCCAGTTTGTCTGTCACTCGTCCAATAACGCTTTCCTCACCTGGATACCATTTATTACACCTCGTGTCAGTTTAGCAAGCTTGTCTAACTCCCTTTTCCGTATCCAGTACATAGCCGCTCCCTTCCTATTCCTATTTCTATGTCTAGTTGCCAGATACCTAGGGCCACACACAATGCATTTTTCGCAACTGTTCTATAGGCTCCGGATAGCCTTAAGAGAATATTTCTTTGTAGCCTTCGGACCTGCCTTTTAACCCGTATCAGTCTGAGCCAGTGTGCCCAAGTGCTAGCCCCATAACCCACGATGAAGACTAATAAGGCTTGATGGTAAATCCGTATACAAAGCCTGGGAAATATAAACTGACTCGGCCCTATGCTAATAATCTTGTTCATTAGTCTTAAGGCTCTTCAAGATATATTCTCCACATGCATTATGAAGCCGCGCTTTTCATCCAACGTAATTCCTAGATATCTCGTATTTTCACTTCGTCTAATCATTTATCGGTCAATCCTTATCAAAGGGTCTCTCTTCAGCGCCCCCTTGAACAGCACTTACGTCGTCTTCGCAGGTGCCAAACTTAATTTCACTTTCTTGCACCAAGAGTCCAACCCAGCGAGAACACCATTACTCTTGGTCTCAAGTTCCAATCTTGACTTGGCTTCAACAATTATCAGTAAGTCATCTGCAAAGGTGACCGCTACCACCGTACCTGGGAGCGCTCCTATTTCCAACAAACCTGGTTCAAGTCCTACGTCCCAAAATATTGGTCCACAGACCGTTCCCTGGAGACAGCCTTTCGTAAGTTTCTTACTTATTGATATTCTTGGATATTTCAGGGTTGCATATCTGTCACTACAGTAGTCCATAAAACATCTGTAGAGACTCCCCGGACATTCTAGTTATCTTAACCGTTTGAACAGTGATGGCCACCACAAATTATTGAATGCTCCTAATATGTCCACGAATATCCCAATGACATATTTCCCCCTTACCCTATGAACAAGGCTCATGGCCTCACAGATAGCGTCCTCCGTATATCTGCCTCTCCTAAAGCCGTACTGCTACTGGTGCATACCAATAATCTCACGATGCTTCTTAAATTTGTTGCACAAGATCTTATCTTGATGTTTTCCACATACATTTAATAACGACTTAGGAAGCTGCGGATCCTTATCCTCATCCTTGCTAAGAATGACAACCTCACTTTGTTTCCATACATTAGCCACTCGGCCCTGTTCCATGCAGTCATTCATTAAACTAGTTAGGAAGGGCGCTACCTGTTTGCTGATTTTCTGAAGGACCTCAACTCTGATTCCATCAGGTCCAGGTGCCTTCTTACTCTTCATTCCGGCTACCAACCTTATAATAATCTTTTCTCGTGTTATTGAATCTGTCTTTGCTTTGTTGTCGTAGCTCCTCGTCATTTCCATTCTTGCAGTTTATTGTTCCTCGTCGTCTTCCACATTATCATCTGGAAGCAGCGTTTCCAGCAACAACCTTGCCGATTTTTCTCAGCAACAAGTCATGTCCCCACCCTGAGTCTTCAGCGTGGAGATCACAGTTGGGGGTTGGGGGCTTTACCTTCCCGGCCAATATCTGAAATAGTATGCCCCGAGCATTATTTCTAAGCTCCTCCTGAATGTATCTCTCCCAAATTTCCCTCTTAGCCAGTCTCAGGGCAGATTCACACTCTTCTTTCTTCCTTCTATAGATATCCAGAAACCTGCCACGACTCCAAGGATCGTGACAGTTCTGGTATCTCCTCTTCTCTGCCCTCATTTCCTTCCGACATTTCCCGAGTCTCTCATTTCAGAGTTTATTACTTATTCCTAATTTTCCCTTGACTATCGGGATGGCCACTCTCATTGCCCTTTGTACAGATCTAGTAAACTCCTTCGCTTTCACATTTACGTTTCCTCCTTTTTCTATCTATGTTGGTAGCTCCAGTTATCTCTTTAATCTCTCCCAATCGGCTTTGTGGATGTTGAATATAGGTCTTATTCCCACTTCATCCTGCATCCCTAGGTCTCCTTCAATCTCAAAAGTGATCAAGTTATGTTCACTAATTTTCAACCCATCCAGTACTTTCCACTTCTTAACAATCTCAATCGCTTCCTGGTTGCAGAGCGTGACATCTATATTTGATCTTGCTCCCACTCTCCCCGAATAGGTGGGTGGATTCCCTATCATATTCATCACCTTTAGCCTTCTCGCCACAATTATCTCTTCTAACTTCTCTCCTCTCTCATATGCCCTATAGCCACCTCTCCTTCCATCCAGCCTTCTCAACACATCACTGAACCACAGGGGTGACTTCGCATTTCATCTGCGAGGAACACCACCGAGATACCGCTATAGACGTCATCTATAACTTCCATTTGCTCCAAGTATTTTTCAATGTCTTCTCTTTACTGGAAGTACATGTTGACCAGGATGAATGTGACTTTATCTGTTCTTATCTTGACGCAAGTAACCTCCTCGTTGCAGTATTCATCTACTCTTGTAACCGCTATATGTGTAATGAATATTACTATTGCGCTCATAGGCTACGAACCACTAGTGACAATTATCACCTTTGTTGGCATCTGCAGAATTTTTCCACTTACCGTACTGTACGGCTCCTGCACGCGAATGATGTCTAAACTCAAGTCCTCTGCCACTTTTCTAATCTCTTCCATAACGGTCTTACTCCACATAGCATTCAACTACCCAATTTTTATCATACTATTGCTTTCGTCCATTATGGGCTGTGAGTAAACACATAGCATCTGGCCCAAGCTTCCTTTGAGTCAAATGCTATCCGACCGTTTGCCTTCACAAAGTGTTTGTAGAGTTTCTCAACTTGAGCTTCTCCTTCCTCCTTTCTAAGACTTTATGGACTTTTTCGAGAAGTGTTTTTACCTCTGTCGGCAGATTCATTGACCTTAGTTGACCAGAGCTTCAGGGGTGGAGAAGGCTATGGACGCTCCTTTCTCATGACCAGATCTTACTATGTGCCTCATAACCAGATGTAAGGTATGTTGCTCCTCCAATCTTGATAATTGGAGAGGCTCCTTAAGGTTGATGTTTATCTGATTAGGATTCACTAAGTCAGCTTGGTCACTCAAGTTATTTTCTTCTACCACAGCTTTTTCTACTTTCTTCTCCCCTACACCCTCAGCCTCCTTCCTTTCTCCTAATTGTTTAGATAACTCCTCGGGGTACTTGTTCTTCCTTTCTTTCTCCTCCTCTCCTTGTTTCTCTGCATCTCTCCCATGAAAGGACTGGGCCTTTCTTCCAAAACTTCCATCTCTTGATATCCCACCGCTAGACTGAATTGCTGGTGACAAGGAGATAGCAGTTACCAATCCCGGACGGGTGTACTGAGTTTATTTTTTCTTAAATATGTTTCTATTATCCCTCCCCGCAAATGTGGATATATTTTCTCTAAAGTTCTAACTTTCTAATACTTGTTCCATCGGCGTAGTTAATATATGGGTATACCTGCGTTGGTGGCCACATGATCCAAGCCATCACTATCGCAGTAAACTGGACTGCCGAGGACGGGGAGATCGAGGTTTGAGTCTAGGTCAGGTGTAATGAGGTTTTTTTCTCTAATAGGGTTTCCATTATGCCTCCACGGAAATGCGGGTACACTTTCTCTAAATATAGTCGTCCTCATCCCTAAAAATATTAGCGTAATTAGTGTATAGGCGCGTAACCCAAATGAGTAGTAAAACGTGGTGCAAAAAACATTTAGGGATAAACCGAAATATGACAGTACTAAGACACGATGAGAATAAATATAGTGGCATTTAATGCTTTTACGAATAATTTTGTCACCTTTTATAGAGAGACTGTAACGTTATAGAAAGTTGATAATTTTGTGCCCCGCGTTGGGGAGCCATTTGTAACGTTATCGAAAGTTTGATAATTTGATTATTTAATTAATTGCACCACGATTAGGCGCCATTTGTAACGTTATCTGATGTTGATGAAGTAATTATTAAATTGTCCCGAGATTAGGCGACAATTGTAACGTTATCGACGATTTTGATAAAGTAATTGCCCCACTTTTGGGCGACAATTATACCGATATCGATGATTTGACGATGTAATGTCCCGCGATGGGGAGCCTATTCTGGAAAGTTTGATATTGATAAAACTGTTTATGTTGTACACTCTTTATTATTTATTTATTTACACATTGATGAAATTAAAGTCTGTATTGATTGTGATCACTTATACTTTATGTTTACGTCTACTCTCTCTCCTTGACCGGCACCTTCTGT
>CABFWB010001522.1:43952-71993 GCA_902151455.1 Timema bartmani
CAAACCACTCTTTCCCCACACCCCCATCGTCCCTATTTTCCAGTGTTCGTGTCTATCTGTCTACCTAACTGTGTGTTCGGGTCCTACCGGAAGTTACATTCTATTGTGTGGCAGTTTTGCGCTGGATGAGAGAGATAGAAAGAGAGAAAGAGCCTCCAGCCAGTTCATATAGATTTCGCGTCGGTTTCAGTGCAAAACAAAATCAAGCTCACCTTTTGAACCTAATTCTTTCCCCACAAAATTGAAAATATATATTAGTATTGTTTGAAAAAATATCGTATTGATTCTCCAATCACTGGATTTATAATCAGCTTGATTCCTAACTTTATAAAAGTTTGGGTTACAACAAGTATAATTAGGGATCAAAATCTTCGATCACCTGAACATAGATTGGCACACTATAATATTTTATTTTTTATTAGCGTCTGTAACCAGAATTGGTGGACGCGTGGACTAAATGTAAGGCTCATATAGTGTGATATGGAAGAAAGCAAAGTTATACAATTAAATATATATGAAAGGCGAAGTTTGAGGTGGAATGATTATAATTATGGAAGTGAGAATTGGCAACATAAAGCCATAACCGATTCACCGGTGGCTCTGATATCAATGATAGCTCTTACAAGCCACTGATATTCACACGTCCATCACAAACTCTGTCTTAAAATATTAGTAAGGAATGACCTTAAGCACGGGACGATCCCTGGATTGCTCAGTGATAGATAATATTGGCACACTAAGACAAAGGTCCTGTATTCAATTCTCGTGTTCAGGTGTCACATTTTAATGTATTCGATCATCTAGTTTATTTTGCTGGTGACGAGGAAGACGAGGCACGTATCCTGTCCAGGTGTACTCAGGGTAATTTTCATTAATGGTTCACTTCTCTCCTTCCAAGAGAATATGGATACATTTTCTCATCCTTGCCTCATTAGCGCGAATCAAATTATTACTAACCGAACGGGTAGTAGGACACGATGGGTAAAAAAAAAATGGTTTGCTGTGATTTTATATATGATGTATTTTTTCGTTCACTTGCCAGCACCTGAAACCTCTTACATATCTTTATAAAAACACTCATAGTTGGACTCAATTTAGCGATATCGACCATGGCAGAAACTCTGTTTTTTAATTAAATTCTTTCAACTCCTTTACTTTAGAATTCCAATGTTTATATTGATTTCAATTACATTCAATACAAGTGTCTTAACAGCGTCTGAAATACATGAAGCCCATTATAATTTCACGTTATATGAAAACCAAACCTTAAAAACCTACTTGAATCAAACCCAAGTCTTTAAGAAGCTGAGTTTGACTTCAAACGGTTTTTTCAAAAGTTATTTTTAGTAACACAAGAGGAACTTCAAAATTGGCTTGTAAAAACATATCAAGTTACAATATACTCCAATCATTGGAAGAAAAATACCGAAAAAATTCCCATAAAATTGGTTTTGGTCGATGATGTTCAAAATGATGTAGGTTTTAACATTCTAAAAGTTATGTACACTCTGAGGCAAAATAAGGGCAGACAAAACAAAATTTTTGTGTATACATAGTGTTTCTAAACTCTCTGCCCAGACTTAAATCACAGCATTTGTGGGCATAGAGAAAAAGAGAACCTACTAAAAAATTGTCCGGAAAAGTCAATTTGTATTGCTAAATAAATAAGTTGAATCTAGGTGTCACAACGCCGGGTGTGGGCAGCTGTAAGTACGTACGTGAACAACAAGTTGCATATCACTATGTGGGCACATCATGTGTCGAATTAAAACAGTATCTGTCGGTTGCATTTGAAGTGTGCTTACCCTTCGGACACGTTGCTCAAGGCGAGGCATTTCCGTCTGCCTAATGATATGCAACTTGCTGTACACGTACGTACTTACAGTTGCGTACTCTCGAGGTTGTTGCGTCTAACTTCAACTTAAATTATTTGAGTAACACAAGATTATTTTTCTGGACAAGTTCTTACCGGGTTTTCTGTTTCTTTTCGACCACAGATACTATGATTTAAGTTTGGGCAGAGAGTTTAGAAACACCTGTAGTTCGCCAACTCTTGCTTACATCATAAAATTTCTTTGTACAAAAAAGGAAAGAATATTGCCAGTGGCGGCTCGTGAGTAAACCTTAAGGGAGCGCGCTCTCTTGAAAATTGTTAAATTTGGTAGACAACAGTTTTCCTTATATAAACCTTATACCATCCTATATTTAGTTGACCAACTATACTGTAAAGAGTATAAAAAGATAAAGTTAATAAACGTAAATCAAAACTATATATAAAAATATAATTCACTTGGTTCGAAGTCGAAGATTGTCCATCGTAAAATCCACATAGACACAAACCAGTAAACAAAAAATATATTAATAGGTTCTTAGCACTATCTTGAACACTATATACACAATATACTTTAACAATTAGTGTATCATTAATATTATCGTTTGAAAGAAAAGTCTAATCTTCAGTTTTTGTCTGGTATTTCGAAAATCATTGACTGCTCTACAGACAACATGGCCAAATCATTTAATCTGTCTTCACTCATGGTATTTCTTAAGTAGGGTTTTATTACTGGCCTTCCATTGTTTTTAATTTCAAACTTTTCTTCTGATGATAAAAAAACAAAATTAAGTTTTTTTAATATAGGAAACCTTCATTATTCACAAAATAATCGAAAATACGAGCGTAAAAGCGTACACACACAATAAACAAATCGACGACTTTCCTTAGCTATGATAAGGCCAGGTGACTGCAGCTGGTAGCAGACCACACTTTACCTCAGCCCCAAAACCTTGGTAAAAGAAAGTGACTTAAAATTTTCATGGCAACCCCTCTGTGACTCATGCAGAGCTCGGGGGGCGCTTATAAACAAGCCCAGCAAGCACAGAGCTTGTTAACATACGCGCGCTTTATGTCACGCACTGGCACGATTATGGTTTTGCTAATTTCCTCAATAAAATGGGGAAAAAGACATAACGATTTTTTAAATTGATTTATGTTTTTCACTATGTAATGAAATAAATGGTACGAAACTCCACACGGACTTTCTTACTCTATTGTTTAAAAATAGAGATATTTACTCAAAGCTCGTAATATATGAGAAACGAAATAATATACATTATCAAACCCAAGCGTAAATTACACTATACTTACGTAAAACTTTTTTTGAGTCACGGTTTTAAATTTTATAATTTTATTTTTAACGAATGTCCTCATTTATATATTTGGACCAATAAAAAAGATCAATTTTGGGTTCACAAGGGTCAACACTTCGTATTAAAATTTCGACTTCCGGTTAAAATTTTAACATTTTATTAGGTGTTGCACATCTTCAGGTCATCGCATTGCTATTCAATTCCTCATTTATAAGTTTTGAGCAATAAAAAATGTAAATATTGACTATTGAGTCTAAAATGGAAACAGATCATTGTTCTACAAACATTTCTCCTAAGAGGTTTAAGGAAAAATAACAAACTTTTTGAGAGACTTACTTATATTTAATTTCTCTATGGCATTACAGAATTATTGCGCTAAAACTTAAGTAGTATCTCTTTACAACTAAAGTTTACAAAATTGTTTTAATATATTATCCAATATCTCAGAAACTTTTGGTTTTATAAAAATATATTTCAAATTAAAAAAAATTAATATTACTACAATTTTGCAATGATAAGTTATTTAGTATCTCAAATAGTTGTGGAGATACGGAAATTTACGCTTCTGTAAAGAATCCTAAAATTCATTTTCATAGGAAAATGAAAATAGCCAGTTTATTTATAATCTTAATCAACGCATAGATACGAATTTTAATCAAAATCGTTATAGCCGATTTTGAGAAAATCGATTTTTTTTCTCTTTTCGTTCTTTATTAAACTACTCTTAATTCTAAGTATAAACAGTCACACAGACAGACGGAATTGCAAATACCACTTTTTAGAGTTCTGGAGGTCATGATACGTCGACATCCATAAACATTTCGGGATAGATTATTATTACGGTCGCAATACTTTACCTTTAGTGTTCGAAAAGTTAAAAATATATATATTTACGTATAGATTTAAAGTTATTGGTTTTATAAAAATATGTTTCTTATAAAATATTTGTATTATAAATAGATCTATATATTTGCAATGATCAGTAATTTCATATCTCAAATAGTTTCGGAGATATGATAAAAAATGATAATTTACTTCTCACACCGGAGCCCTTAAGGTCGTTTTGCCGAAATATTGAGGGTAGCCATTTTGTTTGTAGTATTTATAAGTGTTTATAAATGAAATATAATAAAAATTGTTGGAGCAGATTTTGAGAAAATCGACTTTTTCTCTTTACACCCTTCAGTAAACTACCCTTAATATTAGGGTTATATATCCAAATCCAAATATCCCTCGGGGTAACCCTATGAAAACCCTATATACCAAGTTTTAGCCTGATCGGTAAAATATTTTAGGCTCTAGTTGGAGGTACAGACAGCCAGACAGACGGAAATTCAAAAATCACTTTTTTGGATTCAGGGAGTCATGAACGTCGAGATTTATCAAAATCTCGAGTTCGGTTTTTTTGACGATCACAATAATTACTCTACCTGTAAGATAGCGAGAAAGTAAAAATGTGAGAAAATTTCTATGAATTTCAAAATATGTTTTGCTTCTTCTTTTACCTTAGTTTGCAGGAAGGGCGGCGCCCCAGAATCCTCCTTCACGAGCCACCCCTGAATATTGCATTCTTTGAAAAATAAAAGAGCCATTTTTACTTTCTCTCTATCTTACAGGTAGAGAAAGTATGGTGATCGTAAAAAAATTCGAACTCGAGATTTTGATGAATTTTGACGTTTCATGACTTCCTGAATCCGAAAAAGTTGTTTTTGAATTTCCGTCTGTCTGTCTGTCTGTCTGTCTGTACCTCCAACTAGAGCCTAAACTATTTTACCGATTGAGCTGAAACTTGATATCTAGGGTTTTCATAGGGTTGCCCCGAGGGGTTTTTGGAATTGGATATCTACCCCTAAAATTAAGGGTAGTTTACTGAAGGGCAAAAAGAGAAAAAGTCGATTTTCTCAAAATCGGCTCTAACGATTTTGATTAAATTTCATTTATAAACATTAATAAATATTCCAAACAAAATGGCTACCCTCAATATTTCGGCAAAATGGCTTTAAGGGCTCCGGTCTGATGCGTCAATTAACATTTTTTATAATAGCTCCGAAACTATTTGAGATATGAAATTACTTAGCATTACAAATATGTATATATATTTATAATACAGATATTTTATCCGAAACATATTTTTATAAAATCAATAACTTTCAATCTATACGCAATTATATGAATTTTTTTAACTTTTTGGACATTAAAGTTTAAGTATTGCGACCGTAAAAAAAAACTAACCTGAAATGTTGATGGATGTCGACGTCTCATGACCCCCCGAACCCTAAAAAATAGTCTTTGCAATGCCGTCTGTCTGTGTGTCTATAAAAACTTAAAATTAAGGGTAGTTTACTGAAGGGCGAAAAGAGAAAAATTTGGTTTTCTCAAAATCTGCTCAAACGATTTTGATTAAAATTCGTATCTAGGCGTTGATTAAGATTATAAATAAACTGGCTATTTTCATTTTCCTATGAAAATGATTTTTAGGGTACTTTACAGAAGCGTTAATTTCCGTATCTCCACAACTATTTGAGAAACTAAACAACTTATCATTGCAAAATTGTAGGACTATTAGAAATAAAAAACTTTTATTTGACATATATTTTTATAAAAGCAACAGTTTCTGAGATATTTGCAAATATATTAATACAATTTTGTGAGCTTTAGTTGTAAACATATACTACTTAAGTCTTAACGCAATAATTCTCCAATGCCATAGAGTAATTAAATATAAGTATCTAAAAAAGTATGTTATTTTTCCTTAAATCTCTTAGGAGAAATGTTTGCATAGCAATGATCTATCTCCATTTTAGACTCAATAGTCAATATTTACATTTTTTATTGGTCAAAATGTATAAATGAATAATTAAATATCAATGCGATGACTTGAAGATCTGCAACACCTTATAAAATGTTAAAATTTTAACCAGAAATCGAAATTTTAATACGAAGTGTTGACCCTTGTGGAAGACATTAAACTGTTTGAAATGCTCTTAGGTGGACAAAGATGCGCCTCTTTTCTCATTGATTATATATCATTGTATATTATTTTATGCGTGTTCTTATGTGGAGTGGTGATGATACAATGTACATTATTCCGTTCAGAAATCTTACGAGTTTATAGAAAGAGAGAGAAAGTCTGTGCGGTGTGCCGTACCATTTATTTTTTACTAACGAACGATAGGGACTCCCACCGAAATATACATGGTTTAAAACCACTTTGTTTGCCACGTAGTATAACGTACTTCTCTCGCAATAGACTAGACTGCCAATGATGGGGAGATCGAGGTTCGAATTTCGGTTGGGTGTACTGAGGGTTGTTTTTCCAAAATGGTTTTACAATCCCCCTCCACGCAAATTCTGGTACACTACCACAAAATATAACTTTCCTAATCCCTAAAACCATTGGTATAGTTAGTATATAAGCGTATGACGCAGACGGGTAGTAAGACGGATTGCTAAAAGAACATAGTTTAAGGCGTCAATCTTGTCTTTTCTGGTTTATCAGTGAAGGGGAGTTTGGGGTTTGAGTGGTGAGTGGTTTTAATAGGTGAGGGTGAAATTCCTAAATAGTTTCCACACTCTCCCTTCATGCAAATGTGATTACATTTTATCTTAATTCTATGGTATTCATCCATACCCTATTAGTTTAAATTATGTGATTAGCATGAATGGACAGTAAGATGTGGTATACAAAAAATAATTTAAAAAACACACAGCTACAATCCAGTTTTCTTTGAAAAATCCTTTTAGAAAATAATTTTCCCAATTTAATTTAATTTAATTTAATTTTGCAGTTAACAGTGATAACATTTTACTATTTTATTTGTGTTAGTTTATAGATTTTGATAATACATATAAAAATTGACAGCTGCAGATCACATTATTTGATGTGTGAATACGTAAAATTATATCTAGCTTTTATAATTGTCAGATAAGACCCTTACTATGAAAATTGGAGTGTACAAGTAAGCAGAACTAGAGTGTAAGACATAGATATTAAATAGCCCGGAATAAAATCTCGGATATAACCCTGAGGATTATAACAACGTGAAATAAATAAATAGATAAATAAATATACAAAGACGACCATACACCAAAATACAAGTTAGCTTACTCACATTCCAGTAAAATAGATAAAATCTAAAATTTAAACTTAATAACCGATAGATCTTTGTGGCTGTTGTACTGGATTGTCTGAAAAATAGTGTTTTTCTCTGTATTCTTCCAATCTGTTCTCATGACCTGCCAGTGACGTATCCAAGAGGGCCTTGAAGGGTTTTATTTCACGTGTCAAGGATGACACATTGCTAGTTTACACGACAGTATCACACAAACGTTTTTGGGTGAGTATTCAATTAACTAACTAAATGCATTCGTATACACCATTCATTTTATAAATATAAATCAATATTAAAACAATAACTGCTCTACATAATAAATATATAGTATAGTGAATATATTATGTCTGTTATATATTCATTTTTATATTTATTAACTATAATATATATAACATATTTATATGTTATATATACTCTTTATATACTCTAACATATTTATATGTTATATTATACTCTTAATGTAGAACAGTAACAATTAAAATTATTGGTTCTCGCAAGCAAATATCATATGTGAATATATTGGTAAACGGTATTTTTTGTAGATAGGAATTTTAGCTATTTATTCATAAATTGATTACTATTATATACATAATTTATTATTTAATAAATAATTATATATATAAGAATGTCATGATAAAATAAATCTAATTGTAATGAATTTTATGTATTTATCTAAAACTGGCTCACTATAATATATTATATATATTTATGATGATGTATAAACAAATAACCCCGTTTCATTTAATGAAAATACCGGTAAAAGAATTTTAACAGAAAACATTTTATCAATTTAATATATTTTAATTATGACTCAGATGAATATTTAAAAGTCACATTATAAACTTTTTATGTGCGTTGCCAATTTTTAAAAACCTTCTCACTTTTTTTTTTAATCTTTTGTGTAACGCGACTTTTATGAAAAACTAGTTTCAATTTTGAGGTATATCACTTTATACATGAAAGAAAATAAAGTAAAGAGAAATGGGAGTCAATAGATGGACAAACACAATGTGGCTATCACAATGAAATAAAAAATAGGAACAAGTTCACAATTATAGCTGCTGCCGCTGGACAAAGAGATAATGGTTGCCTCTTAAATAAAATCGGCCATTAACCACCCAACCATTCAGCCTCTCTCTAGACTCTTCAAAGAGTAAAGTGTAAAACGTGCAACTCAACTTCATAAAAGAGGAAACAAACATAAACAAAAAAGAGCTGAAGAAAAAATAAATCATTAATTTTAATACAAATTATGTAATACTTATCTTACTATATTTTAAAGCTACGCGTGTTTTTTTGTTCTTGAGCCAGCTACAACTTATACTAAAGTACATTCACCACTCGAGTTTACTTGGACGACAGCTCAAAAGTTACTAAAAATAGTTATTAATGTATCCCTATGCCAACAGCTGACATATTTCACTTAGTATGGCTGTAATGAAAACATATGGTGATGTAGGAATGTGATAGTTAACAACAGTAATACATGCAAATATTATTTATATTTATTTGAGGTAGTGCAAAAAGCTTATTTATCGTTTTATTTTACTTAAAATAATTATGTATTTACAGTACTCTCACAAAAGTCTAACAAATATTGCTTTAAAATGGCGACCGATGAATTTAAGTCATGTGATTGATCATGACACAAAAAAAAAAAGCTATTTAAAATTCTGTACCCCTGCAATGGACAAAAATAATTTATTCAATTAAATATTTTAAAATACGATAAAATAATTATGAAATTATAATAATTATATTATCTATAAAAAAAATTACAAGTATTTTCCCTTTTCCATGTAAATACGATGCCTGTATCAAAAGGTATTAATGTATGCACTTTATTACACATTATAGATAACATTCCAAAACTAAGAATAAGTACTTTTAATTATGCTTAAAATATTGTTTCGGATTGGATGAAAAAAATTATTAAAGTTAATGAAATAGTGTAAGAAACCCAAAGTTCGCGTTATTTTAAATGTAAAATTTAACATTTAATTAAAAAACTTATAATTTATAGCAAAACAGTGATCTTTTTACAAGTGTTGGCAACCCAAAACCTAAACATATATTTTTCATCTGTCATTCAGGTAAAAAGCTATGGTGCACATACTGTAGCAAGAACTATAAGAACACAGCTTGAGGGGTAAGGAATGAAGATATATATTTTAAGTAAATTTACGCATTAGTCTGTTGATAGAGTAGTAAAAAAACAGTTCAGTCAGTCAGAATTGAGAGCTATCCTCACGAAAGTGGCCACTACGTTAATCCCAACATTAGTTTACATTTGGCTCTTTATCTGATAAAATATATTTGTTTATTGAAAAGCGAAAATAAAATAAACACACGTTACTATGTGTACAAAATAATCATAATGATTGTGTTAATTTTATTTCAAATAAATTAACTTGGCAATGAATTCAAACTAAAGATCTGTAATAAATAGGTTTGCATAATATGTATGAATATATTATTTCATTTACTTTTGATAAAAACATATGCATTAGCTCATAAATCTATCGAGAGAATTTGCTGTAAATACTAAACCCTTTAAAAATGACTCTCTCGATACAATCTATAATGAGCCCAATTAAAATATACATTAAAATCTTAACTTCTGTGAGGTTTACATAATTATTTTAAAGACATGAGAACTTTAAAAAAATAAAGTAAAGTTCACATTGATTGCCATAATCATTTCAACTTTTTGCATCCTCATTATGGTTAGATATTTCGAGCGTTGTGATAATATTAATAAAAAAAAAGCTGTGTCTAGTAAAGTTTAACACTGGCCCCAGATAGTAATGGTATATAATGTTTGGTATAAAACCATGTATCTGCTCAACAATCTAGGGCTTGGTTGCATGTTGAAAGTGAGGGGTGTTAGTTACTATGCTTTCATTACGCGTGAAATGGTTTAGACACCTCAGCACATAAACATTCCCAAACTACTTTTCCCAGAATATAACTACACAAGTCCAAGCATTTTTTTTTTTACTTTCTCGTAAAAAAAGAAAGTATTGTAATCAATAACGTGTTTTGTCTTGAGATTATGATGTATATTAACGTTTATATACCTTAAAACTAAAAAATTGAGTCTTACAATTCTGTCTGTCCCTATGTCTGTCTGTCTATTTTTTCCTGGGCTACAGAAGAAACGGTTTGGCGGATTTTGTTCAAACTTTTTTATTTAGATGTTATATGGCCATACGTTGTGGCCATATCGTTGTTTTAACTCTTGATGTAAAATTAAGGGTGGTTTGTTGATTGATTTTTGAGGACTCAATTTTTTTTAATAACTCTAAATATCTTGTTTAAAATTAATATCTGAGGAGAGTTTGACTTAATAAATCATACTATACTAGTGTATTGTTTAAGGGTAGCTTACTGATGAATTATTTTAGAAAATTTGAAATTGTTCTAAAATAGGTAAAATTATTTTGTTCAATATGGGTATTTGGGGAGTATTCTACAAACTATATTAGATTGTACGTTTTATTTTATTAAAACAAAACTAAATTATAGTTTAGTAATAAATTATTTCTGAAAATTTGAATTTTTTAAAAATTTTTTAACAATTTTGTTTCAAATGAGTAACAAAATTTTGTGTTTGTTTTCTGGAGGAAGCCTTATTTAAAAGTGGTTTTCTTCTCCTTTTACTGTCTTTCGACACTTCGGAGAGAGAAGTATTGTGATCGTCAAAAAGTCTAACTTGAAATTTTGATGAATGTCGACGTTTCATGATTCCCTGAAACCGAAAAAGTAGTTTTCACGATGTCGTCTCTCTGTTTGTCTGTGTTTACTTATATCAGCCTAGAGCTCAAACCATTATACTAATTGGGTACATTTTAGTATCTAGGATTTTCACAAGGATCCCTCGAGGTCTTTTTGGAATTAACTACTCAACTCTAAAGTTAAGAGTATTTCACTGGAGGGTAAAAAGAAAAAAGATCGATTTTCTCATAATCTGATGTTATGATTTTGATAAAATTTTGTATCTAGATTATGTTCGTTACTCTAAACAAAATGGCAGTTCTTATTTCCCCGTGAAAATTACTTTAAGAGTACTTTAAATAAGCGGAAAATTCTAATTTTGATAATATCTCCGCAAGAATTTCAAATACCAAATAACTCTTCACTGTAAAGTTGTAGTATTAATCAAAACTAAAAATTTTGTTTGGCATGTATTTTTATAAAACCAACATTTTCTTAGCTATAAGCATATATGTATATATACTATGGATCTCTTTGAAAATTGATTTCTATGCTTTTTTTTATGAATGTTTCTGAAAAGTGTATATTATATCATTTATACTCTTTGGGGGAGTGTTTCTACAACAATTTATATGATTTAGTTTCATAAATTTCCCGAGATTTTAGTGAATATTTTTATACTAGTATCAAAGATAGAGAAATTTTGTGTGGTGTACTGTAGCAATTGTTTTTAGTTTTGTTAACAAAACTAAACCGTTTATTTTTAGCACTCAAAAATGCAGTTTTAAGAATTTTGTAGTGTTTATTTTATTTGGATGTATTCAGACATGAGTCTAAGTGGTTTTTATTGTTTGATCCACGTTTATCAAGGGCTCTGGTTTAATTCAATGAGGTGCTATTATACATTATTAATTACTATTCGTGCACGGGCGCGTACAGTTGAGAGACGAAACATTTCAATCAGAAAATAATCCAGTAACCATGTAAGATAATTGAATCCCAGGGTAAAGCGATTTACTAGGTAAGCTTATCTGGTTTGTATCAGACTCAAAGTTTAGTGACACATATATCCACCAAGCGCTGTAGTCAATATGTGAGTTTGAGAAGATAATTCTAACCTATGTTCATCATAGCTTATTTTATAATATTTCTGAGAAATACTTCACTAAACAGTCGTAAAAATTTACAAGAACATTTTTTTGACCGGGAAATTGTATGTAAAAACGGTTCACTCTCACATCTATATTACTGCTATCCAGTTAGAAATAACTAGTTTCAAGGGCTGGATGAATCTTAGGTTAGTTATCATAATTTAAGTTATCGTTTATGTGGCGTGTTGATATGATATGTGTTCATAGAGTGCAACCAGAAATTCAGATACCAATATCATTTCATTCTTCAGAAACGTTAAATTACTCACATCAAAACGTATAGGCTACATTTACACCAACCCCCAATAACACAAGGTAATATTCGGGCAGATACATACAGTAATTGAGTTGAATCTGTATACTCTAAAGTGTTGGGTGTTTTATAAACATATTATTCAAGGACGTCTTAGATTAATTTAAGATTAGCACAAGCTACTTGGACGGTTCTTGTCCGCGCACCTCTGCATCTGTTTCCTCACAGTGATAGCGCCCTCGCTATTGTACTTAGCAATCCGCAGCGCAGACACGTTTGCCGGGTTGCTGGCAAAGTCTGGAAGGCGTTAATCAATTTGACTGGGCCTATAATTTAAATTATATGTTATTATAATAAACACTTGGTGGAACCTGATGGTCTAGGGGTGAGGTGTTAGACTTCTGCATTGAGATCCGGAGCTCAAATCCCAGTGTCAGCACAGATTTATCTAATTACCAAACCCTTCCTTCACCTCTGGTAAAGTGTGTGCTTTCACGCTTTGTGAATGTGTGGAATATGGAACCTGATGGTCTAGGGGTGAGGTGTTAGACTTCTGCATTGAGATCCGGAGCTCAAATCCCGGTGTCAGCACAGATTTATCAAATTACCAAACCCTTCCTTCACCTCTGGTAAAGTGTGTGCTTTCACGCTTTGTGAATGTGTGGAATACCAGGCCCCCACCGTGGTTCGGAACCCACGTTAAACTGTAGGTCCCTCTGATTACCACCATCATCATTCTCACGTATAATTCAACGATCTGGGTATAATGGAATTCGCCTTAATGGTGTCCCCACCTTAGAAATGAATTCCTCCATACGTCAGGAGAACAGAGGTAAGAAAGGTTGAATGGCCAAGATCTAGAGCATTAGCCCCACCACATAATAAACACATGTGTTATTAAAACTAGAAACTCATCAAAACTAGTATTGTTAAAATGGTGGGCTAACTTTAAAAAAACTCTCCTATTTTCTGAAAAAAGTATTAATGTTCGACTAAAGTGTGAACCACGTCTTAAAAACTGTTCGGACTATCAACATATTTACACTAGTGGGCTAAGGATGAGGAAGGTAAAATGTATAAGAAATGTACCCGAATGTGCTTTAAGAAAAAGTTGGTAAACCATTTAGGGAAAAACATACTCTCATTACACTCGACCGGGATTCGAATCCCGTTCTTCCTTTCCCCGGGGAGGGATGCTTTAGACCATGCGACCACCGATGAGGATATATTTGGTCTAAATTTAATTTATTTAATTGCAATTCAAACGAACTTTAATTTTAGTTATTATTAAATACAAATTCTTATGGAAAATGATAATTTGAGAAATATTCAGCTCCATATTGCAACACGGAACAAATACACTAAAGATTTAAGGGTGAGCTGGTGGTCTAGGGGTAAGGTGTCAGACTTCTGTGTTGGGGGTCTAGGGTTAAATTCTAGGTCCCGGCACAGATTCATCTGATCGCCAAACCCTTCCTTTACCTCTGACAAGACGTGAATTAATCACAACTTGTGAATGTGTGGAATGCCAAGCCTCCACCGTGGTTCGGATCCCACGATAAACTGTAGGTCCTCCATTTCATATCACAATCACCCTACCATTACACACTATCGTAAGTGCATATAAACCGAACGGGTAGTAAGCTGCGGTGTTAATAATGATAACTAAATATTTGGCAGATACAGTGTCGCCACTCTATACATATTATAACTCAACTAACTTAAACTCTATTTTGGCTGTTCGTGGATAAATTACTTCACAGTAGCTACTCCATAGCATGTCGTTCTATTTTTAAAACAAATTTTAATAGTTTCTAAAAGGATAGCTACACCACAACGATAAAACCCATATCCAGAAAATATTTATTATGGTTAAAAGTTCTAAACATTTCCTCTCTTTTTTTCAACAAGAAGAGCAAACGATGTGTTTGGTTGGAAATGCTGTTTTTAATTTGGTTAAGGGGTTTTAAAAAGCGTTCAAATATACTATTATTATTAATACTATTACTAATATTATTATCATTATATAAATTAAGGGGAAAAAAATTGTGGTGGCAAAATATACTTCGCTTCGAATTATTTTAGTTGTTTATTTTTATTTTTACGTGAACCATGTCTTACGTCCTGGATAGAAGCATAATGAAACAAGAAGTTATAATTTAGAGGAAGTGTACCCGCGAGTGTGGAGGTAGAGTGATAAAAGTTTAGAAAAACTTCAGTACACCCAACAAGGAGTTGAACCCCGGCCTACCTGTTATATAGAAACAGATCAGATAATACTAGCTCGTTTGTTCAAGTACCCCAACCATGGGGGTATGTACAAGCTTTTGTTGGACATTTGACGCAAGATTTTGTTTTGGTACCATAAGCCTTCATATAAAAAATGTTGTAACAACATTTTCTGCCTCAAGATTACGATGGGTTTTCACATGTTATGTGCCCTCTAAACGCCAAAATAGTGGATATTACAAATCTGTCCGACATTATTTTTGTCTGTCCATTTGTTTGTCTCTGGGAATGCAATAGCTGATACAAACAAAAGAATCATTCACTTTTTCTAAGAGTTTTACATTTAAACTAAGCTGACAATCATTTCCTGATCCGTACTTATTAATCTTTTCAAATTTGACATTTTCCTAAAATGGCTTTAATGTTAATGTTGAAAATGGGTATCTCGGTAGTATCTTACATTATCAACAAGAATATATGTTAGGTTTTTTTTAAATAAAAATTAACTGAGGATAGATTTCTGATAACTAATTTTTGAAAATTAAAAAAAAATTGATGACTTATAAAATGTTGTTAAAAATTAATATCTTAAAAGTGTTTCATATGATAGTAAAAATGATATCTGTTTTTCTGGGGGGACTTGTTAAGAATTAGTTTATTAATAAATATTTTTTGGAACTTTTAACGCAAACTTAAATAAACTATTTGAGAAAGTATGAATGATTGTTTCTTACCGTTTGTATTTTTTAAAGTGTAGATTGTGTTATACGTACGTACTATCTTGGACAATAATATCAAACACTTTAGGACGAAATCGCTTTCGGAAAATTATTAACCGTATTGTATTGAATTTTAAAAACTATTAACTTGCTCTCAAAGCCAAATCCTGTCTCAATCAACCAAGATTCCAGAACTTGGTAGTGTTCTGATCAGGGAAATATAACACAGGATCCACCCCCGAATATTTAATATTGGTCATACATTTGCAGGCATAATGGTTCATTGTTATACGTTGGTTTCTTATGTGTGTGTTTTTTACTATATTATATTAAATTTCTCATAAGTGTATCATTGTGTTTGTTGACTTAGGCAAAGGTTTAGTTTAGGTTGGTTATGTATTTGAGATTAAAATAAAGATAACCTACTTCAGTGGCGTCATGGTCTAGGACTCCACATCCGTGTTATACTATACTGACAACAACAGGGAGATCGGTGCTCGAATCCCGGTCAGCTCTACTGAGAGTATTTTTTTCTAAATGGTTTTCCATTCTCCAACCATAAAAATACGTGTACACTTCATATAAATACAACCTTACTCATCTTAAACTCAATAACATAAATAGTACATATAAGTATAACCTTAAAAGGTAGTAAAACATGGTGCTAAAATAATATTAAATAAAAATACACCGATAAAATACAGCCATTTAAAATGAAGAAACTTTTAATACATTCAGAATTACATTTTATAAACTAGATAATAAAATAAATAAAAATAACAATTTGGGTGTAATCATGGAATTTTAGAAGAACATATATGACATATTTACTATTTATATTTGTTAGTGAGTGCACGTAATTTATTTCAAATGTATATAAGAATTTCCAAAAATATATCAATTTTTTTCTAGGTCAGGTGTGTTAAGCTGGAAGGGCCGATTTAATTGGTTTCTATAAAGTGTCACCATCCGTAAAGCTAACTCAGATTAGTACCTATTTTGTATAAAAATAATAATCTTGTATATCAAACATTATGACTGACCTTTATCTCGTCCGCAGATATTTTAAACCTTTTAATTGCCACCGATCTACCCATCAACGGCCAACCAGGTCAAACGCTAAACGACGCCTTTACAAACACTGATTGCCTGTTTACATACAGGACAAACAATGTTACTCTTTATTATTTGGTGAAACAAATTATTCCAGCTTCCACTCTTTCTGAAACACACGACCCTGCTCTTAGGTTTGACGTGTTAAAGGTTTTGAAATAAACAATTTAAGGCTCACACTATTTGAAGCGTTATTAACAAGGCATCCTTTTACAAACATTTCAATAAAATATATTTCAATTCGGATGCGTTAAAACTACGTTTATTTTGCCACTTATTGATATTTCACCCCTCTAGCGCATTGTGTGTCTAGCGAACCGACCCAGTTTACCAGCACCTGATTAAGTTCTGAGGTACCACGTATCCACGCAAGACGCACCGTGCAACCCCGGGAGTGATGTCTAGCACAAACTAGGCCTTTACGAATGCGAGTTCAGTAAAATAACGACTAAGTTGTTAATTACACTAATTGAATAATGATGAGGAAGGTAGAATTTAGAGGAAATGTAACCGTATTTTCACTTATAAACAATTTTCTATCCATATTTTGCTATCCTTCCAGGCTATACATATTTCAATTACTTAAATGAGGGAAGGGAGGAGGAAGAAATAGTTAAATAAGATACGTATGCTAATTTGTGTGGAGGGAGAATGGTAAACCATTAAGTAAGTTGACTCAGCTGGGATTTGACCCCGCTGACAGCCTCGCTACCGGCAAACCAGACCATATGATCCTGACGTTTAGTCCGCGTGACCCACGATGCGGGTAGAATTCACTAAAAAAACCAAATAAACAATATATAGAGGGTTAAATCTCAATGATAATCATGATATGTCGCAACTTATATATCCTGCCCATAATTGAAGTACGTACATCATAGCTGATGGAGGAGGATCAAAGTGGAAACGTGAGAGCACTTTTGTTTATTTGCTCCAATCAATCACTCTCAGCGCTTCACTCACTAAGCTCCAGTTAATCATTCTTGAAAGCTTCACTTAATCAATTGAAACTCAATTTGATATTAAATGCACATCAGAGGCCCTAATCATACCGTTGAAGAGGATTGATATTTGCTTATTATTTTTTTTAAAAAAGCATGTGTTGATAAAATAATGGAATTACGTTTGACGTCCGTTTTACTTTAGAGGGCACATCATGAAAACGTGTCAACCTAATCTCATAGAATTCTCAGTAAATCAAATTTGTTTAGCGACTGATATTTTTTTGTTACTACTAAACCGTATATGTTGTAACCCTAAATCAAATGTATTTTAATATACAATACTAATTTGATATAATTATATTACCATATTTGATAGCAGGTGGACAAACAGGGTGGTAAATGAAGAAGTCTTAAGAAGACTGGGTGAGAAGAGAACCATCTTGGATGTAATTCTACGGTGCAAAGCAAACTGGATTAGACACATCCTTACGAGGAACTGTCCTCTACACGACGTCATACAAGGCAAGACTGAGGGAAAGAGGATCTTAGGTAGAAGGAGGATTCAAAGATTAAACAAGTTGAAGGAAAAAAGAAAATTCTAGGAGCTGAAGGAGGAGACAGAGGACCTGGCGTATTGGTGGTCTAAGTTCACCGACAAAGGGAATGGACCTGTCGTAAGACTGAACACATAGTAAAATAATTGATAGCAATATTTTGTGTGGTGGGGACGAAACAATTGTTCATACCAGTGGTATTCAACCTCTTTTATTCACGTACTTCCAAATATAATTTATTTTCAACATTGTACCCCCCAAGTGGTTGGTGCTTAATGCAAGTTCAACATATTCTATAATCTACATATAAAATAAATTAAATCAAAATTAATATATTAAATAATAGTTTATTTTACATGTTAAGTGCCCTCTAAAATACGGCCATTTCATAGAGCTATCAACTGCAAAGAGGCATCACAAAGAGAACGGGTTCTCGGGTTCCCAGGAAACTCCATGCTGAATTTCAACCTTTTAGCTCATCGTGAAGTACGTAAAAATCCTCTATAAAGAAAAACTAAAACTAACTGACAGTCACTGCATGGATTAAACAAATAATACGTGGCAGCTCTTTTCACAGCAGATAAGTCAATTATTTTAGATCTCAGTAATGAATTGTGGTTATAATATTATAAGATAGGATAGATAGTACGCTACGTCAAACGTCAACTGATGAACTGATGGTAACGGAGAATTCAAAAGGAAAATAAAGACCATTTTTAGATTTAAGATTAAATAACAATTTTGGGATTGTTGGGTACCATCTGGATATCAATCGAGGGACTTTTGGCTACAATTTTTGATTTGTGTACAAGTTTAGAGTAATTTAATTCGAATTTCAAAGTACCAATGATTGAATCATGTTTACCAGATTTGGAAACTCCTATATATAAAATTTCTGGAAAATTAAACAAGAAACAACAGTAGTTTTCAAATTTTCCGAAACCATTTAGGTATCGATTTAGGGTCAAACAACTTGAATTTTGAAGAAAAAAATATATATATATAAAAAAAAGTTTTGTTTAGTAAAGTTAAAAACCCGCCTCGGTGGCGTAGTTGGCTAACGCGCTAGTCGTATTGAGCTCGACCACTGAGGACAGGGAGATCGAGGTTCGAGTCTCGGTCGGGTGAACTGGGGGTGGTTTTTACTAAATGGTTTTCCACTCTCCCTCCCCGCAAATGCGGGTTCACTTCCTCTAAATTCAACCCTCCCAATTCCTAATCAATTAGCGTAATTAGTACTTAAGCGTATAACCTGAACGGGTAGTAAGACGAGGTGCTAAAAAAAACTTAAACATAATCAAGTAATGTTAGAAATCCCCCGAAATTGAATTTCAACGTGATTGGGCAAACTTGATATTTTGGTCCGTAAGGTAAGATTGGGGAATTTTTGGGGCCACAGATTCAGCACCTTTCCTAATTTTTCAGGCTTAGGATTCTACACATCATTCTCGGGTTCCCAGGAAACTTCGTGTTTAATCTCAATTTTATAGCTTACAGGTAAGTATAACAAAAAATTCTGGAAGAAAAACAGACATTCATAGTATTTATTTTATATCATAGTTAGTTAATATTCTAAACAAACACATATTTTTCAATTTTGGATTTTCACAAACATTTCTTTCCTTCTGTAACGGCTGTGCTTAACTCACCAACAAAACCAAGGTAAAAATTTAGAGCAGCTGTTTATAATTTACAAAATATAATATTTTTATAACGATGTGGAAGGGATACGTTAGTTAGAACATTACCTCAAAAGATGCACGTGACTGACGAAATTTGGAAAACACTGATTTAAATAGTTATATTGTGAGGGCAAATCAATATTATGTTAATTGGACCGTTATAATCATGGCTAGGCTTAACATAGAAGTTGAAAGTTATCATAGAAGCTCATGTTTAGGTTATAGTAACAAAATTATGGACATAAATATTGTGATTTTGAATTTCTAGTAAGAAACATTAAGGGAAACAAAGAAAGTTTAGGTTAAAATATTAGTGCCATTTTGAAGGAATAAAATAATATGGATTTGGTTGGTCTTGGAACTATGTGAATGTGTCCTAAAATATAGTTTTAAAAATACATAACCTACAAGCTGACGCTTCTTAAGCAATGTGAGTTTGTATTTAAAATAATTACAACGTATGACTCTCAATACAGACACAACCACCCATTCTGAAAATAATATTAAAAAGGAAAGCGAAGCTAGAGTCTTACTAAAATCACTTTTTATTTCACGACAGAAAAATAAATGTTACGTGATCTTTTGTTCTCGTGTTTTCTTCAATCAGCAATCATTCAGAAAACTAGGGTAGCCTTGATAGAAAAAGTTGTCTTACAATCTCCGCCTACGTCTCAAGATGCTCCCCTGCTCAGGTTAGACAACAGCCCCTCGGAGACTGGGTGACAAATCAGCGCATTAGTTTCCCCTCCTTACCACCAGATGGGACCACAAGCACAGCCAAGAAACAAAGCTTATTCACACGGCTGAGGTAACTGGAGTCATCCTTCTTGGCGTTTTACCAAGTACCGACATAGTTGGAGGTTATTTCACTTGAGAGGGAAACTGGGGTCATAGAGGAGAGTATGTTATTTTGAAGCTTAAATGTGTATATTAAGCACAACTTTTCACTCACGTCATTAGTTTCATTAGATATGTTTAATGAAACATCACGTAAAATTATCGTGACTATATATTAATATAATTTGTCAGATAGTAAAAATACTTGTCAACTGGTCTACCAAAAAAATTAACAATGTGCATAGGTTTTTTTGTTTTTTTTTATAATTATAATTTAACCATGAAATTTGCTCATTTTAGTTTTGTGGATTGTTTTAATTATGTTTAATTATAATTTTAATTAATAGAACATAGCTCCACTACAACAACCAATAAACATATTACGTTATATATACAGTATAAAAAATACAGCAAGCATCATCTGATATCAAAATAACTAACTTGAGTTACATACACATATCAAATATAGTTTTTGTTACAAATTTAATTTTATGTTTCTAAATTACTGCCCGCTCCCCACTCCGACACATTTTTACCGTTCCATAAGAGCTGGAAAACTATATTAGCTATAAACTCATGGTTTCGTAATTCAAGTTATATGATCTGCAGCTGTCACTTTTGATAGATATTATCAATACCTTTGGAATTACTCTAATAAATAATATAGTAAATTGCTTTCAATGTTGACCGCAAAGCAAAAATTGTTTGTAATTATACTTTCTCTTGACACCTTAGAGAGAAAGTATTTTGACTGTCAAAAAATTTAACTCAAGATTTTGATAAATGTTGACGTTTCATGAACCCCTGAAATAAAAAAAAAAATCGCAATGCCACCTGTCTGTGCCACGGGCTAGAGACGAAACAATTTTACCGATTGGGCTTTAACTTGGTAGCTGGGGTTTTCATAAGGTATTCCCGAAGAGTTTTTGGAATTATATATCTAACCCTAAATTTAAGGGTAATTTACTGAAGGGCATAATGAAAAAATCGATTTTCTCAAAATTCACCGTAACGATTTTGATTAAATTTTATATCTAGACATTGTTTATCATTATAAACAAGATGGCAATTCTCATTTATTTAACGAAAATTACCGTGAGGGAACTTTACATAAGAGGAATTTTCCAATTTTCATCATTTCTCCGCAACTATTGGAGATACGAGATAGCTTATCATTGTAAAGTTGTAGTACTATTAAAGATAAAAATCTTTTATTTGAAATATATCTTTACAAAACCAATAATGTCTAAGCTATAAGCAAATATATACTTTTTTAGTTCCGGTCTTAAAATGAATTTGGATCTTATGCTCTTTGGTGAATTAAATGTTTCTCTTTTCTCACTTTTTCTGTGACATTGTTCCTATTTCCTAATACCATTAAGTGAGTAACAGCGTATATTATTTCAATTATGATCTTTGGTGTAGTGTTTCTACAACAATGTATAGACCTATTATTTCGTTTTACAAATCTTACGAGTTTTTAGTAAATGTATGTTTTAGGATGAAATCGAGAAAAAGTCTGTGTGGTGCGCCGTACCATTTATTTGAAATTTGATCCAAATGTCCATACATAAAAAAAAATCAAATTAAGGCTTTGAACGCAACCTTCTTCAAAATCCTTCATACTCCACTTTAATAAGGTCTACGTGAATCACGCTCACTAAACGATATATTTTAGTTTAGTTCATAACTAAGGGATATCTACTTGATATGGAAGTTAAATTAACTTTGAGCAGTTAATATGTTAGCCACTTTTCTGAACCACGCGTTTCCTTGGATTATACCAGGCACTTAATCGACTCGGCGACACGGAAACGTAATAAAAGTCACTTGTGAACACGTGTAATCAAGTAGGTCGCGAAATGGCTTTCTTCGCTAGAATAATGATTCTAACAGGACTCGAGATGTTCCGAAACGATCACATAACTCTGCGAACAAAACGACCGAACGGAACACGGAGTCGTTCGTTGGGTCGATCACACGCCAGTCTGCAATATCGGTCACATCTGGGCTATCAACTTGCAAATCCCCCAGTGACTAAAAACAAATGACGGCTGCATTACAATGTACTATCGTGGGTACAACAACCATACAAGTTTATACTTTCAAGTTTTATTCACAAAAATATTTGATATTGTACGATTTTTAGGCCTAATTTCTCTCGATCCCTCTTATATAGAAGTATAGTGATTGTAAAAAAAAATGAAATTTAAACGTTTTAGGATTACCTGAAACAGAAGAAGTAGTTTTTGATTTGCCTTCTGTCTGTATCTCGGACTAGAGCCGAAACTATTTTACCGATTAAGCTAAAACTTGGTAACCATGCTTTTCATAAGGTCCCTCCGATGTTTTTTTTTGGAACTATATATCCAACCCTAAAATCAAGGGTAGTTTACTAAAGAACAAAAAAGATTAAATAGATTTTTTTATCACGCTCACTAAACGATATATTTTAGTTTAGTTCATAACTAAGGGATATCTACTTGATATGGAAGTTAAATTAACTTTGAGCAGTTAATATGTTAGCCACTTTTCTGAACCACGCGTTTCCTTGGATTATACCAGGCACTTAATCGACTCGGCGACACGGAAACGTAATAAAAGTCACTTGTGAACACGTGTAATCAAGTAGGTCGCGAAATGGCTTTCTTCGCTAGAATAATGATTCTAACAGGACTCGAGATGTTCCGAAACGATCACATAACTCTGCGAACAAAACGACCGAACGGAACACGGAGTCGTTCGTTGGGTCGATCACACGCCAGTCTGCAATATCGGTCACATCTGGGCTATCAACTTGCAAATCCCCCAGTGACTAAAAACAAATGACGGCTGCATTACAATGTACTATCGTGGGTACAACAACCATACAAGTTTATACTTTCAAGTTTTATTCACAAAAATATTTGATATTGTACGATTTTTAGGCCTAATTTCTCTCGATCCCTCTTATATAGAAGTATAGTGATTGTAAAAAAAAATGAAATTTAAACGTTTTAGGATTACCTGAAACAGAAGAAGTAGTTTTTGATTTGCCTTCTGTCTGTATCTCGGACTAGAGCCGAAACTATTTTACCGATTAAGCTAAAACTTGGTAACCATGCTTTTCATAAGGTCCCTCCGATGTTTTTTTTTGGAACTATATATCCAACCCTAAAATCAAGGGTAGTTTACTAAAGAACAAAAAAGATTAAATAGATTTTTTTTAAATACACTCAGACAATTTTTACTAAATTTTGTATCCACGCTTTGTTTAACATTAAAAACAAAATGGCAGATCTCGTTTTCCATGAAAAAAAATTCAAGGGCACTTTAGAGAAGGGGAAATTTTCAATTTTGATCACATATCCAAAACTATTTGAGATAAGAAATTATCGTTGTAAAGTTGTAGCAATGCTAAAATTTAAAATATTTTAATATATAATTTATTTTTATAAAACCAATAGTTTTTAAGCTATAGGCAAACCTATTTATTTTTTACGTGATTCTTATAAATATGAAATTGTTATGCTCTTTGGTGGACAGAGCTGCTTCGCAAATGTTTTTAATAAATGTCTCTATTTTAAGATTAAAGAGAGATAAAGTCTGTGTGGTACACCATACCATTTACTTTTTATTTTTTCCCGCACATTCGTAATGATTGAATGAATTTATCATATTCGATAATGATTCAATAAAATATTATTTAAATTGAAAAATTACACCTGGACACTGGGATTCTTATATCAATGCCCTTACAACTAATCTATCCTTGAGTAATCATGTACCCAGGATAATTTTATTTACTAATATTTTAAGGCAGATTCTGTGATGCAAGTGTGGAAATCGTCAACTACATTATGAGTGATCAATTAAAATCACGAGCTATAAGATAACGTATTCACGTTCAACTCGGTAAGGCTTTATGCTGCCAATAGTACAATTACAATAATTGTACAAATATGTATATCATTATGGATTATGTATTCAAGCTATTATAACTCTCCTGAGCTTGATAGCTTAATGATAAGATAATTGACGTACCCATCCAAAGGTCCCGGACTAAATTCCAATGTCTAGGTTTAATTTTTAAATTTAAAGAATAAGATATTTAGATGCGGCTATAACAATAATTAACAAATATAAGTTAAATTCAAATTTTTCTTGGCTTTAAATTTATATTTACTCCTTACTAGATTATAAACATAACCAAAAACTATAGTTGTTTTGTTTTAGCATCGCGTCTTATTAACTGTTCATGTTTTACTCATATGTACTTTTCACATATATGGGTTAGATATGAGGAGGGTTGAATTTAGAGAAAGTGTAACAGCATTTGCGTGGAGCCAGAGTATAAAGCCATTTACGAAAAAACCTCTAAGTATACTTGACCAGGATTTGAGCCCCGATCTCCCCATCTTCGGCAGTATATTATATTGCGAGAGTGACACCTTAGACCATGCAACCAGCAAAGCGGTTAGCAACTATAATTGCTTGACTATCTAATCCCTCATTATTCAATCATAGTAAGGAGATGAACAAGTGTATTTGTTTAATTTTAGTGACTTTTTAAAAATCGATTCGCTTCTAAACCTCGAAATGTAGACTTATCAAACTTGTGTAACAATCCCTTTGCAAAGCCACGACGGCGTACGTTATAAACTACACTCCCTTTAGTCCGTGCTGTCAGGTTAGGGTTGATAATATGCGCGGATTTAACAAACAAAGGCTTTTCTTCTCACCGACACTGAGTTTTTAGGTCCCAAGGGAAATTTCTCTCAACAAATCCCCAAGCACATCCTGAGTTATTGATTGGAATATTTGTAAAATAGGCTATGTATTTTAGTTATTCCATCTAAGCAAGGGGGTTTTTTTCGCGGATTAATCTAGGTGATGGGGATTAGAAGGATAGTTTTAAATTAAATATTATTTCATTAGCGTAGAGAGAGTATGGAAAAACCACATTGATAAATCACATGTGGGGAAAAACACACACCCCGACCCCCCTTCCCCTCCATTGCCTCACACTGAAAGAAATTTACTGGTTTTACACATGAAATTACGTATGTCTTTCCAGTCCTGACTAGGAAATTATTATCTTGATTACTGACTGGGATTATTCCAAGACTACGTACGTACGTGCTTCCAGTACGAGAATGGAATTATGTTAACGCGTCACAATAGTGACGTCATCAATTTTAACAGATGTAATGGAAATATCCCATTTCTTGATGTTGCAAGCCCATGCGTGTTGAAATAAAGCCAGGAAATTACTGTTATTTCTTCCAAATGGCATGGTACTCAATTCATGATGTATTGGAAGGGTTTTAATTAAGCCTTGTACTGTTATAATACCAGTAGGCCTATTTCCTGCTATAGGCCCACCCCACTTATTTAACTTATTTATAACTTATTTAAAATATAAAATTGCTCAGTGGTTTTACAAAATTTTAGTTGTAACAATCACGATACATTGAGATGTTTATATTGCTTATAGGCCTAATGATCAAATTAATCTATAATCATGCACATTAAAATTTTGAGATTGGGTTGAAATTAGCTCACCACAGAACACTTGCACATGTTCTCCTAATTCCCATTTTTTTCACTAGTTTACTCATATAATCTTCCATTAATGAGAATTTTTAATTTCACTTTCTCTTGAAATAGTAACTTTTTAAAATTTATCTTTGTTTTTAGTAGTTATATACTTAAACTTGAAGGTCAAAGGAAACCATTCACTACCCACAGAGTAAAAGTACAAGATGGCATCCCTAGGCGGGAACGAATGAATCTATCCCTGCACAGACTGCGTTGTTTCCATCCTAATGGTAAAAGATACGTCGTTGACTGAGAATACTGTAAACATCCCATTCCGAACTGAGATACGCGAGACCGTCATCAACAAGTTTCACGGAGCCCCAGATTTTGTTCCATTCTACAGATTCTGTTGCAAAACCATTCTTTGGCATGTAATAGTACAATTACGTGAAATGGAATCGCAACTAAACTCCCGTTTGGAAACCAAAACTACTGACATTAAGCTGGGATTCAAGACAAATGCACGAAACTATCGCAGGTTTTTTACCCTAACTTTTGTTGAGGGATTTTTTCCTTGCTCTCATTTACACTTAGTGGGGTAGCTCCGGCTTTCCTTCTTCTTCCCTCTGCTTAGAGTTGACTCTTGGAGTATACTCTTCTAGAGTCATATCTTTCTTTCAAACTATAACGCATCGTAAAGTGCATAGGTTTCGACCTGATGCACACAAAGGATCCATCCCTAGTTTAGCTTGGTTGCACTTGTGAATTCAAGATTAAATCCACATCTAAAACTTCAACTTTTGAATTAATTTTTTTTAAGCAACACATTAAATGGGTTCAGTTATTTTTTCGCTTGTATTGAAGTTACTACATCTGCGCTATACAAATAATAAATTTAAAATAAACCCAGGTGTATTTGCTTTGCGACGAAGATAAAAGGGCTAAAAAGGTGTAGATTCACAATTTAAAAAAATATAATATGACAGACAAAAATTACTTGGTCCCTTTGTATCCACAATTTTTTATACCCATTAATAAAAAAAATGTGTTTTAATTTATTTGACTGATCCTTCAAACATGTTGAATTTATTTATTTTCAAAATCTTCAGAATGCTTCAATAAATCTCATTGTGGGAGTCGTATAAGCTTGGTTATGAAAACAATGATAACGCTACAAATTAAAACATAAACACTGGACGGATAGTAATAAACTTAATATTAGTCGTTTTTATTTTTTAAAAACCTTATTGCAAGATTATAATAAATTGATTTATTTTAAGGAAATGAATAACGATCTAAAATGTAAATGTATTTGCATTGTGACACCGTTTTAATTGCTACACTGGTTACATAACATACAAAAAAAAACCTAAATCCAATTTCGAATTCTGTAACTCATTAAAATCGCAACAGACTTCCCGCATTGTTGGTACACCTGGCGACACCAACCCACTTCCGGCCTTTACACCTTCCGCTGTTTTAGTCGACGCAAGACGCATTAATCTGAAATCTCGGCAAAGTACGTGCGTTGGCGTGGCGTAGCACTTGCCAAGTAAAACAAAAGCCCTTCCAACTTATTACTGGTTCTCAGAATTAATTAAGGCGAGAAATGTCAGTACAAAGGTTTCGGGCGCCCCCAAAGTTATAGCAGTGTTTTTATGTTTTATTTTCATAAGAAGCGTCGTCAAAACAAATCGAAGTACTTACTTTTAAAGTTTTTTTTTATATAAAACGTTTATTTTACCTCTAACTTCTGACTAAGTTAATTCGCACTTTAAAACTCATTGTTTGAGGTGGAATCACTTGAATAAACATCTGATACATTAGGACCTGTTTTATGAGAGTGTTGCCAAATCTACAACAAGAAAATATACTTTGATTTTCGAGCTGTTCCACACGTAAAATAAACTTTTGAAGGTTATTTATTTAGTGGTTCACTGATTCACTATAAAATGTATCAAGTTCGTTCTCATTTTACCCAACAAGAAATACGCTCTTATTGTGGTTGAAGAGCTTGGATAGCTTCTTTCTTTTTTTTCTTTTTCTTTTTTTTTTTTGTAAAT